>JAUPMG010134848.1:0-11395 GCA_031762675.1 Pachysandra terminalis
GATAATATCAGCAATTATTACATTAGATTTGGTTTGTGATGATCGATCCGCGGTTCAGAGATGAATCCCGAAGGTCGTGTCTCGAGATTTGTGCCATTCCCACCTAGGGATTTGGGGCACGGGTTTGGGGCGTGACACTAATCTATATCAAATTATCTTCTATAATTTTATCTTTGAATTCCTATTCCCAAAGGTCTCTTTGGTGATCTACCTTCCTTTAATAACCTGAAAAACAACAACATAATATGTGTAAGCCAAAGCCCTTGTGAGTAGACCTTTAAAGCAAGGTATTTACTCAACACCCAATGCTACTACAAACATAATATATAATATGATGATCTGAAATATATATAATATAATAATGAAATCTGAATAATGAATGATGACAATAATGATGAATAAACAATAACATGTT
Organism: Pachysandra terminalis; assembly: GCA_031762675.1. Lineage (NCBI taxonomy): Eukaryota > Viridiplantae > Streptophyta > Magnoliopsida > Buxales > Buxaceae > Pachysandra > Pachysandra terminalis. The sequence continues at coordinate 416 of JAUPMG010134848.1, forward strand.
CTCTCACCAAATCTCACCTTGGGTTTATATCATAAGGATATCACATGGTCATTTTATCATGCTATATGCCTAAGTCTATATGATAATCATATTTAGTGCATCATACATCAGATAACATCAATAATGTTAACAAACACATGATAATGCGATATGTATGAACTCTGGTATTCGGATGGTTCAAATCCCCTCACTAACCAATCAATTACATTGAGCAAGAATGTCTTCTCGAACCATTCCCTCGCATACACAACCACTCTCAATGTAAGATATTCTATGTGCTTATCATAGTTTTAAGGGGTTTCGACCAAGTTGGCCCAATTCCCTCACTTATTTTCGGTAGGGCAATGCAAAAATCCAAGGTGTCACATAATTAGGACTAGCCTCAGTAGAAAAGTGAATAATCCGAATACGAAAAGGTTGACTCTTATGATTTAGATTTTGAATTCCATATAAGGCATATTCCAAATCCTTTCATCCTACCACAAGTATTTTGAGTCCCATACCTCTCACCTTGGGCGAATAATGATAGTCTCTTAATGGACTGAAAATAGGTATAACTTACCTTGAGTCTCAGGCAGTAGACATAGTAATTGATTAATGGTCAAATATAAAGAGAGCTTTCTTGGCCGGGATTTCATATGCAACTCATTAAGTTAGGTCCGTTTATTAATACAAGTCACCGAATATTAACACATTACATATATTCAAAGAGCATGAACATGAGTACAATCTCATGATACTAAGTTAATACTAATCATGTAATACATCCATAATTAGATGGTCCAAAGCACATGGTATATGATCTGGAATTATACATAATATAGTTTAATTATGATAAGTTTTATGGATTTTAAGATGTTCACACAATAAGGTTCTGATATCATCAAACATAGTTAAGATCCCAGTTTTAAGAATCCATTCTCATAATAACAAGTACTAAATTAACATCATTAACTTAATAGGGTTACTTATACCGTGTAGAAGGTTAAGAAGGTTATATTAGTTCATAGGAATTATGGAAATAGGCCAGGTCAAAGATAATTCCAGTTGTTGGTCCAATTATCAATGGTGAAGATAAGGTTAATTCAGTAAAATCCAAGGGTGATTTGGTTTGTAGGTTGAAAAGTTTAGGATAGTGAAAGGATAGTTGGATTGGTAGGTAAAAAGGTTTAGAGAGGAGAGAGAGTGGTTCAACAGGGTAAAGGAGTGGTTAAAATAGCAGATTGAATGAGTATACTCAACATAGAAAAGGGGTGACTCAACCGGTAGGCTGCCTGCAGGCTTCCGACATGCCGGTAGGGTCATCCTACAGGGTATTAGTTAGCCTGGCTCAACCGGCAGGGTCCGGTAGGCTGCTGGCACGCCAGTTGGGCTGGCTAGATCAGGGCAATTGGTAGGGTCCACCGGCACCCCAGATGAGTATCCGGCAGTGGCCTACCCTGCCCAGGTTGGGTTTGTTTGTAGCCGGCAGGCTAACTGGCACGCCGGTGCAAAAAAGGAGGGTTTTGGTCACGAGATTTTCCAGGGTAGTTCAACTAGACCTCCTAGGGTTTCGTGCACCATTACTTGGTCAAGTTATTCATTAAATCATAGCAGATAATTAACAACACTTGGTTCTTAGTTTATTTTAATGGTTTAATCTAAACTTAAAATACAAAAGTGATTGATTTCATACCATGTTTCTGGGTTTTATAAATAAGATCATGGGGAAGGGTTTTGTATGCATGAAAGAATGGAATTCCCCAAGATATGACATTAGATGGAAAGTAAATTCACAATAATAAAGGAAAACCCACATGAAGGTGTTGAAGGTATGACTGCAATTGATGATCTGCTATTTTTCTTCTAGTTTTTTGATCTCCTAATTCTCTTCTTGTTTTTCCTAGTAGTTCCCATGAATTTTGATGTGTTTCTAAGATCTATTTTGTCTATTTAGTTTTATTTTACATATTTTAGGAGTTAGTCTTATATTAGGATTGTTAGTTGTAGTTTACCTATAAGTTTGAAGTATTATCTTGATGTTTACTTAGTTATTAAGTTATCTTATTACTTTAGCTCGAAAGTTAGGTATTAAATAATCTAATTAGGCCTTAATAAGTTTAATTGGGCTTTAGTCCTAATGGGCCTTACTTAAGTCTAGCTTAATTAAGTGTTAGCGTTAGGTCTTGTTTGGTGGTTACATATTAATTCATTAATCCTGGTTCTAGTTAAATTGTAAAGCTTAGCCAATGATCCTACTTTCTTAGTATGGTTTATAATATTAATCAACATTAGTTTAATGATAACCCTAAATTAGTTTCTAGGTGTGAAGGGTGTAATTGCTATTTTACCCTTTATGTCAAAGTTCTTTTTAATCTGTATTTTTCTGGTCTTTACAGACAGGGAGATGATTTTCACCACTAAAGAGTGACTTTCTTTCAGTTTTGAGATGAAGGATATGGGTGAGGTAGATTACATGCTAGGTGGTAAGATTCACAAGAATTGTGCTAAGAGGCTTCTATGTTTGTCCCAGATAACTTACATAAGGAATGTACTTGAGCATTTCAGAATGCACGTTGCTAAACTCATTGACACTCCTTTCGAAATGGGTGCTTCATTGCATCTTGGCCTTTGTCCAGAGATATATGAAGAGAATGAACATATGGTTTGTGTTCTCTATGCTAATGCTATAGGTGATGTAAGCTATGATGTGTACTCGACTTGATATTAGTTTCGGGATTGGTTTAGTCAGCTATTACCAGAGTAACCCAAGACAGACTCATTGAAATGCAGTGAAACGTATTCTTAGATACCTACATGGGATAATAAATTACACGATTTGCTTCTTGGGAGCACATTTGCTGCTACGAGGCTATTACGATGCGGATTGGGCAGGTGATCTAGATGGTCGAGAGTCGATATCTGGATACACATTCTTGTTAGGTGGTTGGGCCATCTCTTGGAGTAGCAAGAAGCAAGTTTGTGTCGCGTTCTCCACTATGGAGTCAAAGTACATAGCTTGTTGTGCAGCTATCCAGGAGGCCGTATGGTTGAGGCGATTCTTATAGGATCTTAGAGTCATCAGAGTTGGTGTAGGGCCGATCACCATTTGTAATGATAGCATGGCATCATTGGGCTATGCCAAGAACCCCAAATACCACGGTTGGATGAAGCACATCGACATTCACTATCATTACATCAGAGACAGAGTTGCATGTGGAAACGTGTTCCTTACACATATCCCTACTCAGCAGATGACAACTGATCCCATGACTAAACCTATAGCTAGACAAGCCTTTAAGGTTCATGTCCAAGAGATAAGATTAGTCCCTGTCGGCGGGTCCCATTGGTGAACCGACATGCCGGCGGGTCCTATCGGTGAACCGACATGCCACCGACAGATCCCCTCGGTGGTCAATTTCGTCGGCGGATCTGTCGGTGCCACCAACGGGGTTGGTCTGTGCCCTAACTCGTCGGTGGGTCTCATCGGTGGACCGACGAAACCCCCGAGAGTGATCTAAACAACTTATGTTGTGTCGGTGGACTGGCCACCAACCAACGAGCGCGATTCTGGGTTTTCTCACCCAGATTTCGCCCCCAGTCCAGTGTCTTCCAATTTCCATCCTACTGGTCTCCTTCCTAAAGGCAAATTAGGTATGGAATACACAACTTAAACTGATTATTAGTCCCATTAACAATTAAAAGCACAAATCATGCATTTGAATCAACAAACACAAAAGAAAATGAAGTAAAATCAGTAGTTAGAACAAAACTACATCTCCAAATATAAATGCACAAATCTGAACATAAGTGTATGCATTGCATGAATCAAAACAACCAAAAATCATGAATCGAATCAACACTCAAGATTTCTCACGGAATCCATTTGAGTATGGAACCAGAGGTAACGAAACCCTAGTTCGTGTGCTTCAAATCTTCAGGCTGAACCTCTTCTTCTTCCTCCTCTAGCTCTCCTTCTTGGTCTTCTAGGGTTTCTGCTCCCTCTCTTGCTCTCCTCTTCTCAACACAACAAACGCAACAAAAGAAAGTCTTTAGGGTTAGCTTAAATCACAACCCTTAGATTTAGGTTTCTTTTTAAGTGATAAATCCCCAGCCTTAGATTGATTTTAAGTGAGGGTGATAATGTGTGTGCTCACGTATGAGTTCCATGCATGCTAACCAATAAAAATCCATTTTTCTCAATTTTCTTCAAAATCCCCAAATCATTTAAAACTCAACTCAAAAGTTAAAAAAAAATCACATTTTTGGCCCAAAACTCATTTATTAAATTTTCAGGTCATTATAATATGGGTCAGAACTGAGATTAACGAATTGGGCCCAAAACCTAACTAAAGTCCAATAGGACTTAGACATATATTAAATATTAAAACAAGGATAATTAAGGTAATAACCAAACGCAAGTAATTCTCTACAGTTCAAATTCAAATTTAAGGTATTCAAATTATAACTAACAATTAGAGATAGTGTTTTAGTGGGCTAAGGAAGTGGAGAGAAGAGAGAGAATCTGTTTCTAGCTCTTGGAAGTCCAAACTAAGGAGGGGGAATTTTCTGGTTTTGATTCTACTGAAGAAGAAGATGAGGAGACCTTATGGAAATAAAGAAAATGATGGAGTAATGGAGAGAGCTAGGAAAGCATACTGTAGGAAGAATAAAGCAAGAGAGAATGAGAGGAAGAAAGAATAAAAAAAGAGTGAAGTAGGAGAATAAGAGAGAAGAGATGATTATTAGGAAAGAAGGGAAGAGATTCGATAATCCTGGGATGAAGCCCCGGAAGAATAAGAACAAGAAGGATAGTGAAGATGAAGAGAGTGAAGAGGAAGTCAGATACGACGACCATGAGGAGACTGATGAGGATGATGATGGTTGGCTTGAAGATGGAGAAAAAGGGAAGAGAACTCTGATAAGACAACACCTGAAACGACAAGAAAATATAGATGAGGGTAGAGATCACTATTGACCCGGAAAAGGTAGGGATTTTCTGTGATCTTACGGTGATTATATCCATGCATCTTATCAGTGCTATAATTATTAGTTGGTATGCATGATTTTGAATTCGGGCATGATATTATGTAGGATTGAGTGTTTACATGATAAGCATGTTTATGTTGAGAATTAGTACGATTATAGTGATCATATGAGTTCTTAGGAATTATTCTGAATTTTCTGGAATTAACTCATATATATGAAGATTGATTCGTGTAGAGATCATTATATGTAGATTATGTTTGATTAGATTAAGTAGAATGATTACATGATGTTTTGGAGAATTATATTTGGAGTTAAGAAGCATAAAAATACTGTCTTGAGATCATGAGCACGAAACCCTAGGTAGAAAACTAATTATGGGTAAAATTCTACGTTCGATAGGTACCTCGGTACGTGTCGAGACATCTACTGAACCGTTCGGTAGGTCATTCGGTACATGCCGAAACACCTACCGAGAGTTGAAAAACTCTGGGAAACATCTACCGATGCTTGGTACATACGGAGACATCGATCGAGGCTTTCGGTGGATCCTTCGGTACATACCGAAGCATCTACTAAGCATCATGAAACTCTCGAGAACATCCACGAGGTTCGGTACATACCGAACTATCGACTGAAGCCTTTGGTAGGACCTTCGATACATACCGAACACCTACCGAAGCTCAATGTGCTTCAAATTTTAGAGGGTAGATCCCTGGATGTGTTGTGCACATGCCTGTGTGGTTAGTTTATGTGGAAAAGTTGTGGATATGTTCGGATGTTTAGAAGTGTGCAATAAGGTTTGAAATTCAGGAACTTGGAATAACCTTGAATGAGAGATCTAAGGTGATCTTGACTTAAATGAGTTTGACATGTATACTGGACTACATGATAGGATCAGAACAGTCAGTAGTGATGGTATAGGATATAGTATGATCTGAGTGGTGCTTGTAGCAGTCACTAATTAGGATTGTGTTTGGTTTTATGACATTGTTTGTTATGAGTGATATTGAGGTATCCATTGTTTGTATGTAAATGATTGTATTATTGTTTATTGTGGGTGATGTTGGCATGCATGTTATGTTTCGGTGTGATGCTGAAACATCCACTAATAGTCAATGGGATTGACTACTTTTTGTGAATGGAGAATTATCCGTGGGTGCAAGTTCCTAAAATCATGGTTACTGGTTACTTGATTGGAGCATTATTTCGTGGGTTGGAGTCCCTAAAATAATGGAAATTTGATTAGAGCATTATTCCGTGGGTTAGAGTCCCTAAAATAATGGTTAATTGATTGGAGCATTATTCCGTAGGTTAGAGTCCCTAAAATAATGGTTAATGAATTGAATGCTTGGTATGGACTATGTCTGACAAACCACTGCATTGCATCATTTGTTGCAGTCATTGTGCATCATTGCATCATATCATACTCATGTCATTTCACTTGATTGTTTGACTGTGTTTGTGCATGTGTTACATTAATGATTGTTTGTGCTTGTGTTACATTGATGTTTGTTGTGTGACATGGTGGGACCATGTGGATATAGTATGTGGTAGCATGGTGGGACCATGTGAACATACAGTGTGATACATGGTGGGACCATGTAATTACTGTGAACACAATGGGACTATGTGATTGATATGATATTGTACTTGTTTATATTACATGGTGGGATCATATGTATGTGTTTGTTTGTATTACATGGTGGGACCATGTGTGTGTGCTTGTATTGTATAGTGGGACTAAACTTTATTTGTTTATCATGGGGGGACCGTGTGAATGTTATTTGTGAACATAGTGGGACTATGCATTTATCATATGTTACTTGTGTGTTGTATCCATGATGGGATCATGTATATAAGATTGTCGTTATGAACATAGTGAGACTATGTATTTACTATACTTTACTTATGTTTTGTATACATGGTGGGACCATGTGATGATTGTTTGTGTTCATAGTGGTACTATGTATTTTTTGTAGGACATGGTGAGACCATGTTAATATTTCTTGGGTTAGGCACAATGGGAGTTTGTGGTTGATGTGATGTACATGATGGGATCATGTAGGACAATTTTGGATTTATAGTGGGACTATGAGGATTAGGTTGAATGCATGATGGGATCATGTGTACGCTATGATTTATCATGGTGGGACCATATGAACTATTGAAATGATATGATTGACTTACAGGTTCCCAAATTGAAATGAGATTATCATGGTACATGTTATATAATTACTAAATGTATGAGACTTAGTATGATGAAGAGCATGCTAATACATTTAACTGTGATAATATTTGTTGAATGAACTTGCATGAATAAATTGTGTTGTTATGTATGCATGAAGATAACCATTATAATTTCATTGAATTTCTCTATGAAGCTTTGGCTGATCCCTTTGTTGAAACTGGTAATCAGTTCGGTTGACTTGGTTGCTTGGAGAAGAGATTTATTTTCTGTTTAGATATTTTATGGATACCATTTAGTTCCTTTTATGAACTTTGTTTCGACCCCACTGGGGCAGGAGTTGTAATAACATAGTTAGATTACTTTGGTTAATTCTAGTATGTTGGTTTGGATAAGACTACGATTTAAATTTATACAGACTTCTGCTGATCATGTTATTTAGACTCTGATTAACCAGGATTATGGTTATGTTTCGAGATTGGTTATCCGCGTCCACGTGGTGGATCCGAAGTTCATTCCTCGTAAATCCTTGAGATCCTATATCTCGGATTTGGGGTGCGACAGAGTGGTATCAGAGTTGGGAAGTCTTAAGATACAGTGAAAACCTAGGACGAGAACCTTGATACATATGAATCTAGGAACCACTTTTGTGAAATGTGTGAAATATACTTTGATATATATGTGAACATAATGTGATATATTAATGTTCTTATGTTTGAGTATATATGTAATTATGCATATGTTAGAATAGGATTTTCACATTATGTACTTAGAGACTCTTTATTGTGTAGATGGCTGGACGTAGACGCAATGTCTCAGCAGGAGAGGGATCGTTCACTGGGAACGAGGATCCTAGGTTATCAGGAATTTATCAAGTCTTGGGAGATATGGCCACTTCACTTCAAGATGAGCAAGCCATGAGGCAGACCCAAACCACCCAAACTACAGCTCCTAGGAACAATAATGGGAGAGGAATAACATGGCTGGAGAAATTTAAGAAGTTATCACCACTCTTCTTTGATGGGAGTAGAGAGCCGATGTGGGCTCTAGATTGGATGAAAGAGATGGAAAAGATCTTTGTGGCCATGGACTTCCCAGCTAATCAGAGGGTGAAACTAGCAGTGATACAAGATGGCAGAGAGGGCTCAATGACAGATTAGAGATTGGGCAGAATTCGAACGGCAATTCTTTGAGACATATTTTCGAGCAGCTACAAGAGAGCTATGGCTGTGGATTTCATGAAGTTGAAATAGGGCTCCTTCACAGTGAGTAAATATGAGGGGCGTTTTGCTATTTTTTCACGATTCGCACCACAGATGGTAGCCAATGAAAGTGATAAGGCTGCTAAATTGGAGGAAGGACTTCAATCCGATATCAGGTCGAAAGTGGTAATAATGGGATTAAAGAATTATAACCAAGTCCTCGATTGTGCACGACTGATTGAGAGGGACACTCCACTTCCAGTACATCATAGGGATACTTCTCATACTGATAAGGGGGAGCTTTTAGCCTTATAGTCAGAAGGGAGGTAAGAGATTAAGGAATGACAGTTATCCCAGGTAAGTAGAACCAAGGCAGGCAGCCACTTCTAATGTTCCTATTTGCTGCACCATTCATTCAGCAGCGACCACCTCAGGTGACTTGCTTTTACTGCGGCAAGTTTGGACACATCAAGAGAGATTGTAGAGAGAGAATTCGAGCAGAAGGCTTGGGATAGAGAACTGACAGGCCTAGAGGAAAAGTGCATGCCCTGACAGATGGCATAGTGCAAGGAGATGATGATGCCAACAATGCCGTGGTGGAAGGTACACTTATAATCTTCCATTCACCTGTTAGTGTACTGTTTGACTCGGGTGCAATACATTCTTTCATATCCGTCAGATTTATCATGCTTTGGGTCTTAGACCATCTATTATGAGAAAACCAATACACATAACTAGTCCCATTGGAGGATTAGTCACACTCAACAATATCTGCTTAGATTGTGTGGTTAGAGTTGGAGATCGAAATTTTGAGGCTGATCTAGTAGTGTTGTCGATGACTGCGTTCGATATTATACTTGGCATGGATTGGCTATCTGCTTATCATGCCAAGGTAGATTGCTATGGTAAGAAACTCACTTTTGACATTCTTGGAAGAGAACAAGTAAAGGTCCTAGGGAAGGCTAAGGATGAGTACCAAGAAGAGTTTTTGGGATTGTTAGAAGGCAGCAAAGGAGAATCCTTGGAAGAGATCCCAGTGGTAAGAGAATTTGTTGGAGTATTTTAGGAGATACCTGGATTACCTCCATTGAGAGAAGTTGAATTCTGCATCGAATTGATGCCAGAAACTTCACCCATATCATTGGCCACATACCGCATGGCACTGGTTTAGTTAGAAGAACTCAAAGGGCAACTTGATGAATAGATGAAGATGGGTTTCATTAGACCTAGTGTATCACCGTGGGGAGCACCGGTATTATTTGTGAAGAAGAAGGATGGGTCTATGAGGTTGTGCATCGACTATAGACAGCTGAATAAGGTCACCATCAAGAACAAGTATCCTTTACCGAGGATTGATGACTTGTTCGACCAGCTTAGAGGAGCATAATATTTCTCCAAGATTGACTTCAGGTCAGGGTACTGTCAGGACCCGAATTCTAAAGCATGACTCACACGCACATGAGCATAACTCTAGGATTCCAAGCCTGACTCTCACTCCCTTCTCCAAACACACAACCCAAGGGAGTGGTTACCTCTAACCATAAAGCAGTAGAATAATACTGAAATCAGAGAATAATAAGCAGAAGCAAAATGAGCATAATGATGTTTAAAACAATGCGAGATTTAAAATACATCATTAACATCCATAGATATAAAAGAGGTTGAATACATAGCCTAAACAAAAGAGTACAACTACTCTAAACAAAATACATCTCATCCAAACACCATGTACGCAGAAGAGGCCGAGTCTTCTCGTCATCACCTCCTCATCATCTAGGGATCCACACAGCAGTAATAACTATGCACCTGAAATGTTCGAGCCAGAAAGGCCTGAGCTACGCGCTCAGCAAGTACAATGCATGCTATGCCATGAAAAGAATGCAGTGGTTTGTTCATTATATGCAATGATATGAACAATATAATCTACTAGACAATCATGATGGCCATTTACAAACACGTGAATGCAATTAATGTGATTGGGTATTGTGGTGTTGGATGCTCACATGATCCCACTACACCAACATGCATCACTATCGTGGAGTACATGAACCACACCGGGTTAAGGTCGTCAGTGGATCCTGTGTGTACAACACAGTCACATGGAGTCATAACTCTAAGAGGGAACACCACCTCAACCTAGATCGGGAACCAAAGCACACTATCACTAGAATGGATTTCGAGGACATCATCTTTGTGAACCTCCCTCGATGGTTCTGAGAGCATCATCTTCGTGAACCTCTCTCCGTGGTATATTTCGGACTCCACACATGCCAATTAGATTTCCCTCTATATATACAATACCATATAGCTGTCCTCGGGCTCTTGGGGTAGCTAATTCCTCACCCATAAATCAATCTTGTGATTTATACATATATAGTCCCTCGCTGGGACACCAAAGATCTTGTTTCTCATTTGGCACTCACCTCGAAGTCCAAGTATCCTCACATTTTTCCATTGGTCCTTCATAAAGGAGCCAAGGTCAGTCCAGGGTCTGAGTCTCACACATGGACCCATAATGCATGCATGTCCTTTTAATGCATGGAATTACCATTCAACTACATGATATGCATAAGGATAATCATAATTGCATAACATGATCCATTCAATTCATATTAAATCATACTC
>JAUPMG010134859.1:0-11395 GCA_031762675.1 Pachysandra terminalis
CACGTTTTGCTGACTTTATAACCAGATCATCCACATAATCCTCAACTTCCCCATGCATCATGTCATGGAATATAGCATTAATGGCCCTTTGTTAAGTGGCACCAGCATTCTGAAAGCAGTTTTTTCAGCATCCCTTGGGTCCATAAGGATCTGGTTATATCCTGAAAAACCATCCATAAATGAAAACATCTCATTGCCTGCAGCAGCATCAATTAAGATATGCATTTTGGGCAAAGGAAAATCATCTATTGGATAAGCTTTATTCAAATCACGGAAATCTACATAGCATCTAATTTGCCCGTTCTTTTTCCTTACTGGGACAACATTAGATAACCATGAAGGATGCTGGATAGGTTTGATAAAGCCTGGTTGCAAAAGCATCTCCACTTCGGCCTTGATCTGCAGCTTAATGTCTGGCCTGAATGTTCTTGTACTTCGGGAGAGAGATGAAGCCTATGAGTAACCAACTCAGGATCAAGACCTGGCATATCTGCATAGCTCCAGGCAAAGACATCCTTGTTCTGAGGGAGCAGGCTATGAAGGCCTCTTTCTGAACAAACTCAAGAAAAGAAGAAATTTGTACAAGTTTGTTGACACTTGAATCCTCTCCAAGGTCAACTATAAACAGTTCTTCTTGAACAGCCTAAACACTATCCTATAAGTGTTCTGGAGCCTATTCAAGTTTGGATTCGGGAGCTTCCGACAATTCTTCACTAGGGGCACACTGCAGGACATCAGCGGATGGAATCCCCTGTGGTTGTCATAACCTATATACAAACCTTCCATCTGGAAGATCTAATCTGACACAACGAATCTTTGAAGGACAATGGCCTTCGGAAGAGGATGGTACTGATGAAGACGGCATTGAAGAAGATGGTGCTGAATGATCAACTGATTCAAAACTAGCCCATAAGGGCAGAAGAGTTCCTTGGGGCTTAGCAACACGGCATTCCCCCTCCAAAGCAAATCCGTCATAGTGGTTTGCTTCAGCAAAGTGTGCTTCTGATTCATCAAAGGGAAAGGGCTCTGCCATTACCCTGATCACCTTCCCATTCCAGATTCCTTTCAAACACTGATGATAGGAAGAGGGCACTACATTTGCCCGATGTATCCACGGTCTTCCCAACATCATGTGAAATGCAGCTCTATCATCAATAACATGGAAAGTAGTAGGAAAGTTAAAAGTCCTACCCGAAGGTTGAGGGTAATATAACCCATTGTTTGCTGCCATTGGGTGTCAAAACCCAGAATCCGGAGTTGGCCAGGAACAATGCATTTGCTTGAAACACCTATTGCTTCTAAGATATTGAGAGGAATAAGGTTGACTACAGAACCACCATCAACCAGCCCCCTTCGAATATCCACACCCTGTAAGGTGGCATTAACATACAGAGGCTTGTTGTGGTCCTCTAAAGACGCCATCATATCTTCCTCTGTAAAAGTAATGACAGACTTACTGAGTCGTGGGGAATAATATATGGGAGCCTCTTGGTGATTGAAGCATTCGAAATGATACTTCTCCATGATTCCCAACAATGCTTGAGTGGCTTCAATCCGCATCTTTGAGGTGAATTGCAGGTCCTTAAAGAACATTTGGAACTTAGTGGTGCTACGCATGGCTTTACTTGATTGAGGGTCTGCCTGATGCCTGTGTTTGAAGACAGACAACATGCGCAGGGCTTCTTTTACTTTTCCTTTGTGCTGAGGGAGATGATCAACATGTACCTTGGCATCCGGGATGTCAATGTCTCCAGCCACCAGCCTAGCATGGAAGATCTTCCTTAAATCCCAACAGTCAAACGTGGAATGACGAGTATTGCGATGGAACTTGCAATATCGCGGTGACCTCTTGTCAGCTTCTGTTGGTTCCTTGTCAATAGGCGGTAGCAAGACTCGATCATCCTTAATCCACTCCTGCAGTAGAGCATCCAGCTGGGCAGGAGAACATGTTGCCTCCGGAAGTGGAGTACGCTTCTCTCGATTGTCGTTGTTGTTGCTACTGTTAGGCCTGCCTTTCCTCTTAGGAACAGGCTCTTCTTCCCTCTCAGTAGTAACAAGCAAGGCGCGCTTCCTTTCCACCTTCTTCTCAGGGACAGGAATAGAAGCATCGGTCCTTTTAGTGTACTCATACAGCTTGGTGAAGCTCTTGATCTCATGGTTCTCTATGTGGCTGTGATATGGTAGGAGCATACCATTGTTGCAGATGCTGACAAACTTCTCTTCAGTAACCGCCTCCGTGCAGGTAATCACAAGGTCTCTGAAGCGCTTAACATACTGAACCAGATCTTCTTCTGATTTCTGTCTCTCCCGGCTAAGATCTATGATAGTGAGTTTCTCTTTTGTGATGAAGAATTTGTGGTGGAACAGAGACACCATATCCTTCCAAGTGTGTGCAGAACCAGATTCCAACCTGTTGTACCAAGTGTAAGCTCGTTCAGATAGTGATTTTGAAAATTCCCCAGATGGAGCTCCTTATTGCCAGCATAAGCCCCCAATGCTTCTATAAAGCGACTGACATGTTCCTTAACATTCCCGTTTTACCCTGAAAACTAGGGAAAGACTAGGGCTTCATAATCCTTGGGGTATGGCAAGATAAGAAGTGCCTTCGGGTACTGAGGACAAAAATCACTACCAATCCAGTTTGTATCCCTAGACTGAGATTTTGTAGGAAAGCTTGAACATCCGCAATGGTAACAAAATCAGGTTTGGAAGTAAGTGGAGGTATAGAAGCAAAGGGAGAAGGATTTACTGTAGGAGAAGTCTTTACAGTAGGATTTGGTAGAGAACTAGGACCAGGTTTATTGGATATGGCATCCAACTGGGCCTGTAAAACTTGAATGGTTGCCCTAAGAGATCTAGCCACCTCTTCAGGGTCTTGAGGAGGAATAGTTTCCTGATGAGGATTCTGTTTTGGAATATCTTCCACCAAAGGAATAGTATTGGAACTGGATGGATCCATGAATAAAATACAAGACAACAAATAGACAAATTTTGAAAGGAATGACTACAGACTCCCTAGTGAAGTCGCCAAATGGTGATGACGGGTTTGTAAAAGACCAAATTTATTAAGATGAAAGAACAACTAATACATAAGAATCACTACAAAAACCCTTCCAGAGAAATAGGTAGGGAGAGTCTGTCTCAAGATAGCCTAAACCGTCGCGCAACCGTTTTGCCAAGAGCGTTCCTTCTCAAACATTACCTGTGAATAACACAAAGAGAAGAGACAAGGGGAATGGGGAAAAGAGAATGTTGAAATAACTGAAAAGTCAGTTTGAATGCATATCTAACAGCAAGAAAACCTCTAGGAATTCAAATGACTGACGATACCCTTTCTATTTCAGAATCTTAACTCACTGTTGTCTTCTTCCTCTTAAAGTTGCAGAATTTTCAGATAAAATTCTAAATCTTTAATGGAGAATATGTTCTGTTATTTATAGGGATTTTGACCTATCACATTATAACAAATGTAATTCAAACAAGTGTCCAGATAGGTGCTTAAGAATATCCCCATGCATTAAACATATCTCGAATGCCACGTGTATTCCAATATGCCTAAGTTATTTCTAGAGAAAGGGATGAGTCATACAAATCTTTAAAACTTGCTCTGTGATAGGTTGCTTTAGATTTTAAGGAACGAGCATTGAATGACATGTGTTTCATGCAAAAGATCTGAAAGCAACGTCACCATTCCTGCCGCCATTCCAGATAAAACAAAACCCCCTTTTAGATAAGTTACAACAGATATTATAAGTAAATGGGGTTTCAACATGTGTTGTTCTTTTTGAGAATCTGTTTCAATCAACTTTAATAAGTCACTTCAATGTCATAAATACCTTTATGAATTTGCATATTTCAAAGGAAACTCCTTATGGCGGCTATCTTCCTTCGGAGGAAATAAAAAATAACTGTATTCTCACAAGGTGACCAATGTATTCTCGAATTACCCACATAAAGAAATCAAAGTTGAGTTTCTTATCAGGGAACTCGTTTTCATGATCAATAGTCCTTATAAAGAAGAGTTCATTTTTGAAATCGCTTAAGGTTCATAGCTACAGTAACCAATCCGAGTGCCTTCTACTTGAATGAAGTCAGAAGTAGATATGTTTCTTTGTGAATTCCTTACAAGTGAAGTGAGAGAACATTCCTAAAGTCCATAGGAAACCTATCTTCAGGAAATACTTCTGGCCGCCTTCGACTTCTAAAGCCCTTTCCTTTGAGGATTTTGCTTCTAGAAGTGAAACTCCAAGATATGACTCGAAATCAATTCATAAGAATGAATGAAAGCGATTTCGAGTCCCAGTTTGTATTTCGGATACATAAAAGAGTGCATTCGAGGGGATAAACCCCAGTTCGTGTCCTTCGAGGAGGACAGAATCCTTAGTTTTTTGGGGATGACGAGCCCTTTAAACGAATTGACCCTCTCAAGGTGGTTAGCCTCGAATTCGCCGTAGGAGGAAGGAACATTCCTACTTCGAATTCATTTGACAGGAGGGAACATACCTCCTTTGAATGCACCAACTGGAGGTAGTTAACCTTTGAGTTTGCCTTTGAATCTGCCTTAGCAGGCCAAAATATACCTGCTCGTGATTCCTTTAAGACAAAACAAAATAAATGGTCCTTCGAAGTCTATGGATATGATCCAAGAATGATTTCTGAGTTAGAAGATAGACAGTTCCCTCGAGTATATTCCTTCGAGGATATTTTCTTAAATGGAACACCTTTAAAATGTAAAGGTATGTAATAAGAATCATTCGAAGTCTGTTCTAGAGAATAAATAGATGTGACTTCGATGATTTATTTAGAACTTTATCTATTTGAGAAGTATATTAGGGGTAGCATGTCCCTACATATGTCCCTCACGTAACATGAAGTATTGAAAAAAGAATGAATTCTTCTTTCCTTTGGGTGTAAAAAAGGCTGCGCACCCTAGGAACATAAGTCCTTGTCCTTCTAAAGGACCTATGATTTTTCTTGTCAAAAGTTCAAATCATTTGTATTTCGTTCGTCTCGAAGGCAATTAACTTAGAAGTTAACCATTACCTTTAGATTTTGGACACGTGGAATGGTTCAGTACAATGAACCATTGTAAGAGGTAGCTTCTCCAAGAAGCTTTACCTTTTTCAGGTGATAAGGACGGTCAGATATCTCTGACACGTTCCAAAAGTCGCATTTTAAAATCAAATCAGCATACAGCCGTTATGAAAGCTAGCACGCGAAAAGCGAGAAAGCAGCAGGTTATTGCTTTAGCAATAATTCAGTAAATCTGGGAACACTCCAGGTCCCATACACTCATTCTAAGATGATGCCACGTGTAAATAGGGTTTATTAAGCTTTTTGATCACCAGGATGAAATAACCTTAAATATATTAATCTATAGTTATATATGCATGGAAATTAAAAATCGAGTCAGTCCGGGATGGATCGGGTTGATATATGTCTAGTCCAAGTCCGGCCCTAAGTATTCAGGCTTCTATAAAATTGAGTCTGACAAACCCAACAGGCCTAAACCTGGAAATTAAAATCAGGCCAGTCCGGGCTGGGTCGGGTTTATATATTGCCTAATCCAAGTCCGGCCCTAAGTATCCAGGCTTCTATAAAATCGAGTCAGGCTAACCCCGATTTAAAACGGGCAGGCTCATTGGGCCTAAACGGATCGGACTTAAATTGCCAATCCTTCTGAAATCTAATTGAGGTTCCAACACGTGGCACTAGGATGCATGCAGATTTGCATGCATGCATGCCAGGATTTATCCAATTAAATATTCCGACAGCATTCGAGGGTCCCCCCAAAACCTTCATCCCTATCCCTATTTTGAGTCAACAGTCAACACAAGATCTCCATATAAGAATCGCTTCCCCATCATCAGACAGCAAAAGCAAAACAAAACAAAACACCAGAAGAAAAAAAACTCTTGATATGATCGTTTTCTGGTAGGCGTACTACTGTAGCAGTCATCAGCAATCTAGAATTTTTTTCCAGCTTTTAATAAAACTTCAGCGATACTCGGACACATGGCAATAGAACTGGTGGTTTTAAACGGACGGCAGATGGATCGGGTCTTAAATATTGGATTTAATTCCTTCCTTTGGACCGGGAAAGGAACGAATGAGAAGTTCACAAGAATATCCAAATCAAACGGTGATAAACCCAATCAATTTAAACGACACAAAAATTGACTTAAATAGAAAGAATTGTGACCGTTCAATCTTTGACCAGAAGAACATCACAACCAACCGGAGACACACGGCACCGTCAGAAAGCGCCAAAGAAAAAAAAAAAATAAAGGAGTGCAAATGCCACTCTCTCATCAACACCATAGCTGAAATCGTGGCAGATATCCAACCGTTGATGATATTCATGCATTGGAAGGTATCACCCACCAGGCCACCACATCCTCTTCTTCTCACTTCATATCAATCTCCCCACTTCATAATTTTCTTAGAACTCTTCTTATTCTTCTTCTTCTTCTTCAATGGCGAGCTTAAGCTTCATTGTAGGCATCATTGGTGAGTATTCAAGCAAGATCTTTCAATTTGGATTTCTGGGTTATGTTTCTCTCCCTTCATTTACTCATTTTGATCTTTCTGCTTTCTCCTTTTCTTGTTCATGTTGAAGGAAACATAATCTCCATACTAGTCTTTACTTCCCCCATGTAAGCAACACCAAACCCAATAAGCTCCATCTTTCTAATTTACAAATCAGTAGGTTTCACTTATTCGTGGGTTTTGATATTTGGTTTTTTTTTTTTTTTTTTTTTCGGTGTTGTTGTTAGAAAGACGTTTCGGCGAGTGGTGAAGAGGAAATCCACAGAGAACTTCAAAGCGATTCCTTATATATGTACTTTGTTAAGCACATCTCTATGGACTTTCTATGGACTTCTAAAGCCCGGAGGCTTACTCGTCGTCACCGTCAACGGCGCCGGCGTCGTCTTACAGTTCATCTACGTTACTCTTTTTCTCATCTATGCGCCCAAGGACACAAAGGTAATTATTAATATCATCAACTCAATTATCTTTCTCTCGAGCATTGTTTTAGCAGATAAACAAATTATTATTATGATGAGTACGTGTGGTTCAGATTAAAACAATGAAATTGGTAGCAATCTTGAACGTTGGATTCCTGGGATTGGTAATAGCGATTACTCTGCTTGCGCTACATGGAAGCATACGCCTTACTGTTGTGGGAGTGTTATGTGCAGGACTCACTTTAGGCATGTATGCTTCACCACTTGCAGCCATGGTAATTAAAAAAATATAAGAAATTAAAAGCTCTTCCTACCTCAATTTTGTTTTTTCACATTTTATTTTATATTTTACTGACCAGGACCTGTTTGGATTGCTGCTTTGTGTTTGCCACAGGCAACGGTGATAAGAACCAAGAGTGTGGAATACATGCCTTTCTCCCTCTCATTTTTTCTGTTCCTTAATGGAGGTGTTTGGACTGTTTATGCGGTTCTTATCAAAGACTACTATATCGGAGTAAGGTCATCCTCTCTAGTTCCTTCTTTATTAGCTTTTTCTCTTCCACCACCACCACCACTTTTCTTCCAGCATCGACTCCCACCACACCCTATGATTCATGGGCCGAGATCTTCTGTGAGCAGAAGTAGTGTGAGCGCCTGTGATGTAGAGACAACACCCAGGCGGTGAAAATTTTCGCCCCTTGATTGCAGTTTTGGTGAGTCCTGCCCCTAGTTGCTGTCTCTACACCAGGGCGTTCAAAGGACTTCTGCTTACAGAAGATTCGCTCCCATGATTTACTGAGTGCCACCACCAACCTAAACTGGTGAGGATCTTTGTGATCCAAATCACAAGAACCTTCTATGATCCACTACAGGAGATGGACACCTGTTCCCATAAGTGGGTCCCACCCTACAAATTTAAAAATCCAAAAATTGAGTACACCTGTCACTCCTGGGCCTACAAGCAATCAACTTGTAGGCCTGGAACAGGTATCGATCTCCTGTGTCGCAGATCATAAGAGATTTCTGTAATTCAGATCACAGAAGATCCTCACTCATTGTCGGATATATAAAGTTTTGATTTCAGTTATTTCTCTTTTCAGAGAGTGAGGCCCATAGGGACCTGTTATCTCTCTTCAAAATGGGGCCCACAGGACCACGATCATCACGTTTCTATGTCTTACGTTGTGGGTCCCACTTTTCAAAAATGGTAGCAGACTTCTCTTTTGCATGAACATCCAAGCCAAACCAAACGAGCCCTATGGACCTACAGGGTTTTAATCACGTGTGATAATTAATGTGGGTCCTACGTTTCCGAGAACCAACAGGCGATTTCTGTTGCATACTTGGTGGACTCCAGATCTAATCAACCAATGATGTGTGTAGGTGCCAAACGCGATTGGTTTCGTATTGGGAATAGCGCAGCTGGTGGTGTACATTGGATACAGAAACAGGTCAGCGTCAGTGAAATCAACGAAGAGGATGGAAGAAGAAGGTTCGGCCCACCTGGTCAAAGGGGGAGGCATCGAGATGCGTGCCTATGATGATGATCACGTGACGAAGACGAAGAACCGAAGTCTACCCAACCCCAGACAGTCCGTGAGTCGACAGAACAGCTTCCAGAAAATATTGGCAAAAGCTCATTCGTTGACGCTTTACGAGTTGAACACTAACAACACAAGTTTGCCCCTTGATGAAGACGTTGAGAATGGTGAAACGAACGACCATGATGGCTAGAGACGTGCTTATATGTATGCTTTTCCTATACTTGCATTAGCAATGCATTTGAGTTTTCATTGTATCATTTTGGGTATATATTTCATTAAAGTATATGAACGTATCAAATAACCAGATAAACAACATTAGTATTTATTTATTTATTTTTATAAAATAACATACGTAAGAAAATCGTCGGTATGAACTATATCATGTCACGTAATCCCTCTATCAAACTAATAACCGGTTGTTCCAATTAAGAGTGATAAGGTTTAGGATTGATTGTGGTTTCGTTCACCTAGGCTTCACTAAAAATCAATCTCGTTGATTTTGCTAGAACATAAGTACACTCATTCCGTAGCCTTGCCTATCAGAATGTATTTGCTATAAGAATGGGTTTGGTGGATCATTACAAACTAGAGCTTCATTGTAAAGTTATTTTCCTAATTTTACTAAGGATATCCGTGCACTTGTTTCCATCTATGTTGAGTGTGGGAACTCTGTGCTGTATATATGATGTACAATTCCATGGATGATAGATACTTTATTATTGTCTCACCATTTCATGGATCTTGAGATAGGATCGACCAAACACTTGACTGTAGATGATATTAATTTAAGGCAATGATGATTTGAATTGGTTTTGCACCTGAGCTGAGCAACTGTAAGTCGTCTGGCCCATTTGGTTTTGTTTTGTTCATACTTAAAAGGATAAAATGAACCAGATCACGTACCTTTTTATACACGAACCCAAATCTGTAGTGGAAGATCTCAATCATGAATTATAATTGTCCTAATATAATTACAAAAATATGCCCACACTTAATCTAAAAGAGATGAAGAGAGAGAGAGAGAGAGAGAGAGAGAGAGGAGGCTTGGGTGTTTTGGGAGAGGAGGCTTCTCTAAATAGAAATCGCTATTCAACTCTTAGATAAACACAAACTCTCATTGTTCCCTAAGGATTAAGAGAAGGCTCTCTTATCATTTATCAAACCAGTTCCATAGCTGCCTAATATGAACGTACCATACGTAGAGGTGGCAATCGGGTGGGTTCAGGTCGGGTTGATAGGGATATTAACGACTTAGCACTCAACCCAAACCCACCTGTTTAATGAAATTATCAAACCCGCACCCGACCTGCCTTAACCCGTTTAATTTTATTAAATTTGTTATTATTTATTTTTAAATACCTCATCTAATGTCTTGTATAATAAACCTAATTACAAGTTGCAATGATATTGTAATTTAATACTATTTTTTTTTCTATAATCTTATTTAATCTCATGTAAATAATAATAATGCAATATACCGTAAAATATTCTACTTTACTTCTCTAATACTCCATCCTCTAGCAACTGAGAAGAAAGGTAGAGAAAAAGTGGGAAAGAAAATAACCTATCCCTTACATTATCTTACATTATGTATATGTGTGTGCATATATATGTAAATATATGTAAATATAGTTGGTATATATTTTTTAGGTATACTAAGTAAAACATATAGCATAATAATCCGACGGATGAGGGTCTAATCCAAATCCGACCAGTTTATTTGTGGGTTGAAAATTCTCAACTAAAACCCAATCTACGGGTTGAAAACTTCAACCCAAACCCGCTAAAATCCGGACGGGTTCGAAATTGCCAGCACTAACCATAGGGAACCTGGTCGGCCTACGCTAAGTGGGCCCACCCACTAACCCACTAATTCATGGGCAATTGAATTGAGGGGCTTTGTCATTGTGGGCCTTATAGAGTTTTCCATTGTTCATATATGGGCTTTAGGGCTTGGACTTAAAAGCCCGTAATAAGAACATTCAATCCAACGACTGCGGTTCGCTGATCAAAGATGATTTGCGTGCAGGCATGACCAAAGCATTGATTAATACATTCATTCCTGAACCAGTCTCCAATACGACCCAGAGACTCAATCGTCAGCATCAACCCACTCATCAATTACCAAAATACCTTTCTCCAATCCCCTAAAACCACCAAACACTCTGCTTTCCACAAAGGTATTTCAGTCAATTATAAAAGATCGAAGTCAGCCGATTAGACTCCCAAACGAAAAAATCGCCGCCTTCATCTCGACCCCTTTTCCTTCTTCCTCTCTCTCTCTCTCTGCTAAATCATCTCCATCTAATTCGGATTCAGACAATCTAGATGCTATCTTAGCGATTTCCGGCGACTGGTAATACTAATAAAAGCAACAACGATGCAGTCGTCGAAGGCTCGACGGAAAGTCGCTCCGGCCACTAATAACGATGGCAATTCTTCCGACAAGTTTGATGAACTTTTGCTTTCATCGGCGATCTGCAACTGTGAAGACTTAGGCCCGTTCGTACGGAAAGCCTTCGGTTCCGGCAAGCCGGAAACTCTCCTCCACCACCTTCGCCACTTCTCGAAATCCAAAGAAGCCGAGATCGAAGAGGTATGTAAGGCACACTACCAAGATTTCATCATGGCCGTTGACGATCTCAAGTCTCTTCTCTCCGACGTTGATGATCTCAAATCATCTCTTTCGCATTCGAACCTCGTGTTACAGTCAGTTGCAGGTCCACTTCTCGACAATCTTGATGCGTTTGTCGAAGCTCGGAACGTTAGCCGGAACGCCGGTCTCGCTCTCGACTCCGTTCAGACCTGTGTCCGGTTAATGGAGCTTTGTTCGAGAGCGAATTTTCATCTTTCCGGTAATAATTTCTATATGGCACTGAAGTG
>JAUPMG010134870.1:0-11395 GCA_031762675.1 Pachysandra terminalis
TTTAAAGGAGGCGTTACCCTGTCCACGCTTCCTTAAGGGAACGATTCTGATCCTGTGAGGGTTTTACCCCTCACCTCGGCCTTTTAAAGGGGGCATACCCTATCCACGCTTTCTTAAGGGAAAGATTCTGATCTAGTGAGGGTTTTATCCCCCACCTCGGCCTTTTAAAGGGGGCATAACCTGTTCACGCTTCCTTAAGGGAACGACTCTGATCCGGTGAGGGTTCTACCTCCCACCTCGGCCTTTTAAAGGGGGCATACCCTATCCACGCTTCTTTAAGGGAACAACTCTGATCCGGTGAGGGTTTTACCCCCCATATCGGCCTTTTAAAGGGGGCATACCCTGATGACGAATTCACCCATCTCAGGGTGGGTTAAGCCCGATTTAAGGCGAATCCGAGTTACCTTACACTGGTTCGTACACAATTGCCTTTGCTACGTGATACCTTACTATTCGCCGGTTTTGAATTTAAAATTTGCTCGACCCTCAGTATCTACCTTCATCAGAAATATCAACTCACTTTGATTGTTGTATGCGTGACGGCAAGAGATTGGTACCGTGAAAATTGTTGCACCAAGTAGATCGTAAATGATTGTTTTTTCCAATTTTATAAACAAATGTGACCGAGGTTCGAACATAACTGTTTAGATGATTTGATCAATGAAAATATGACCTATACCTGACCCGAAACGTGGTTCTAATCGGGTCACGTTTGACGGGTCTCCATTGACTCACCAATCCCTTACTAACTTCCTTCGTCTTTTCAAAAAAAGTGACCAACTAAAAGAGGACATTTTGATACTCCTTTCAACGTATCCACATTTGATTTGACAGTTACGAAAGTCCCATGACACTATTGGGCAAGCCAGCAAGTCCAACTCTTACCTCTTTTATTCTCATTCTCCAAAATATCGCGATATATAACGAGAAACAAGCAACAGCTCTAATTACCAATAACACCCTTCAAGAACAAATCACATGGTCTTAATTCGGTAATTATATTCACATCCAAGGGCATTTTAGTAGTCTTTGGTTTATAAAGCCAACGCTCCTCTTCCTTCCAACACCTCCCTCTCAACTTCTCTCTACTCAATTTTTTCCGTTATCAGAAAAACATGTCGCCCGGCGTCGGGAAATGCTGCAAAATCCGTTGCATTGTCAGACTCCGGCAAATGCTCCGGCGGTGGCGCAGCAAAGCCGTATTTGCCGCTCGTATCCCCTCCGGCGTCCCATCCGGGCACGTGGCGGTATGCGTGGGCACCAGTTGTAGGCGATTCGTCGTACGCGCCATCTACCTTAACCACCCAGTCTTCAAGAAGCTCCTGGTCGAAGCCGAAGAAGCGTTCGGCTTCGCCAACCAGGGTCCTTTAGCAATTCCTTGCGACGAGAACCTGTTCGAAGAAATCCTCCGATCCCTTTCCGGATCGGAGACCAACATCAACCATTCTTCTCGTTCCGGCAACCTCGAGGATTTTCAGAGATACTGCCACGTCGGCGTCAAGAACAATCGTGATTTCTGGCCGGAATCTAGGCCACTCCTTCATGGGTTTACTGAGAAACACATCTGGTAAGCACCAAATGCTTTGGTTGAAGAGAAAACCAAAAGCTCCGATTCTGACTCGGGGAGAGTGAGTCGACCGAATTCGTTTTGACTCGGGGAAACCCTAAAGAATTGAAGTTCAATTCGGCAGTTCCAATCGTTTCAGCTCGACCGAGTTCATCGAGTTGGGTTTACCGTATTTTGAGGCCTTTTCTAACCAATGAAGGAGGTGTATTGGTGGGGTTTGTTTTTCTTTTCTTCTCCGACCCCATGTTAATTAATTATTGAGGTGAGTCAAGAGTGAGTGAGTTTGTTTTAACTCCGGAGGTCTAGTGGAGATGGCAGAAAGGGGGGTTTCACCGAGTCGTCCCGAGTTCTAATCGGAGTGAGGAATAAAGATCAAAGGCGGAAATGTCGGAGATTTTTCAAGATGAAGAGGAGAGAATAGATGTTTGATTGATTAATGGGGTATCTTCCTCTACTCTACTAATTGTAAATTCTGTGATTTATCATTGACTAATTAATAGAATTTGTAGAGAAATTTGAAAATGTTGGTTCTCTCTCTCTTTTTGTTTTGGTAAGACTCTCTCTCTCCTCTCTGTTTTTTTGGTGAGAGGTGGAAGGAAGGATTTCCACTCTCTCTCTCTCATTTTGGTAGGAATTCCCATTCTCTCTCTCTCTACTTGGTAGCACAAAAAAAAAAAAAAAAAAAGTTTCAGACGTAGTTTCCACATCAACAAAACATATCAGATCAGATGACTGGATTATCAAATAATGTGAACTCTTTGGCCAAGTGATGAGATCCAAAGGTAGTCGGACCCACCTTAATGGATAAGAATCCATCATAGATTCAGTTGTATACAAATGGAAAATTTTGCTTTCCAATGATTATATATCATGATATTCTTTCACGATGAAGAGCAATGCTGATGAGCAACACCTTATCTCATCGTTAAAAAAAAAAGGAAATTTATACTTTGATCCCTTAAGGTTTCTGATAATTTTAGTTAGATCCTTAAGGTTTTCTTTCATGACAAGGAGCGTAGTCACAGTGCTGATGGGCAACGCCTTATGATTTTATCTCATCGTTCAAAAACGAAAAAATTATACTTTAATACTTGAGGTTTTTGACAATTGCAATTAGATTTTACGAGGTTTTTCAAACTACAGTAAGTTTAAACTACAATAAGAACTATTAATGATAGTGGATCATTGATTTGCATACTCTTTATAAAGAATTGAATGATTTTTATAATTTTAAGTCTAAAATAAGAGAAGTCTTATTTTGAATCCTAACCTACCATTGAAAACGATTCTCTATTTTCATCTTCAAGAACTTTTAATTAAACATGACGGTGATCTTTATAAGGAGTATATCGGTCAATAACTCAGTGTCGCTAGTTCACCAATCCTTTTGAAGTTTCCGGTGAGCGAAGAAGGATCTTATTATAGTTTCAGAAACCTCAGGAGGTCTAATTGCAACTATCAGAAACCCTAGTATGTCAATGTGTAATTTTCTAGAAAAAAAAAAGAACGAAAAAAAGAGTGGATCCACCGCATTCGAAAGGTTTCAATATGTTTCTGGAAAAAAACAAATATGTCCTTGACGAAGAGATGGACAAAGATAGTGGTGATTCGGGTTTCACTCTTTCTGTCAAGGAGAAATTAGAGAATGAGAAAGGAGTGTTTCAAGCGTCAACATTAGTTTCCTTTCTATAGAGGCATAATTGAAGTCTCTGTCTATCAAAATCAAGGACGTGATTAGGGGAGGGTGTTTTGGTAATAAAGTAGAGTTGGAATAGGAAGGGAAGTCTTTTTGTTTTTCTTTTGTTTGGTGATGGTGAAGTTGAAAGTGAAGGAAACTTTGCTTTGATGGCTTTCTCTCTTGGGAGGATCCATTAAGATTTTGAAACAACTACCCAATTGACGTTTTTATAAGATTAGGTTAACTTTTCCTTTCATTTCAACCACCTTACTTGCACTCTTTCCTCATCTCTGCGTTATTTCTAAGTTTGTAATAACAGCAACAACAAAAAGAGACTTGTATGCCTCGGAGATCACTCTTAATGAGGGAGTTATTCTCTGGTGGTTGTAGATCGCTCGTGGTATTAGGCCCCAAGTCATCAGAACGTCGAACCGGTGTGGAAGCGAGAGTACGAGAGTGTCAACCTTGAAAATAATTTATGATAAAAAAATGTCTATATATATACACATATAAACTGTACTTTTTGTACAAAAATATTTCAATTTTCATTCTTATGCTCAACTGCATATACAGAACGGGTCCCCTGTTCCGAGCTTCAGAACGCCACCCCTGCCTCATTAGTTTTTGACTGTTAATAGAACTAATCTAGGATTGAGCCCATTTAGGCCTGACTGGGTTGGGTCTAGCTCTATATATATCCAAAACAAGCCCAACTCACTAACGTCTTGGGTTAGGGAATCGCCGAAAGCCTTGTACACTTCTTGGGTTGGGCTCAATCCATTCTAAGACAAATAATGATAAATGGACCAAATCCCACTTTTAAATTAGCAAAAAGTTTGGCAACCTTCCAATGCTTGGGCTATTACAGGCCTGAGTTCAGCAAGAAATTCACTGAAAGATCATCGGGCCAACCCATGAGTCCATGACCCAGTTACTCTGATACCTAACAAAAGCCTAGCTTGGGATGACAATGGGGCAGGCTAAGCCGTTAAGCGGTAAGCTACCAGTCCCAATTTCAAAGCCCATCGAGAATCTCAGTCAGGACTAGGGGTGGAGATGGGCCGGGCTTGAGCGGGTTCAGGTTGGGTTTGAACCCTAGTATAACATTACTTATATTGACCTGAGTCCGGCCCGACCTAAAGCCCGAGCCCGATGTATTTAAAATGCATCAAGTCCAACCCCGGTTTAACCTGCCGTACAAATTCAAATGATTTACTTTTCAAATTTAAAAACTATAAACTTTAGGGTTATTTCATAAATACTTATTAAGAAATTAAAATGTTTGAGATTTATAGTATATTAATCTATAAAATAGTATGATTATGTAATGAAAGTAAGACATTTTGTATGGATAATATAATATTTACATGTATACAATATAAAAAATTAGTAATTGCACGTAATGAATAAGTCGAACCGGATCGAGCCAATCTAACATAAATCCAAGTTTGGTCCGTAAAACAAATTGAACCTTAAATTCCAGCCCGACCGGATCCTACAAGCCACTTACCCTTGACCAAACCCGCCCAATCATAAAACCGGGCTGATCAGGCCAAGCAGGTCACCCGACCCATTACCACCTGCCATGATGATAAGGTCAAGGTCAATTTGAGGGCAAAATTAAGGCCCAGTTATGATTTATTGCTTATTGAAAAAGTTACGTCCGGCATCTAACGAATCAAGTCAAAATCCAACTCAATTTGTAATTTTTTTTTTTTTTTCATGATTTGGACCCAAACAGTCTCCTAATGAATATTAATGGAAGTTGAGGTCAGAGAAACGAATTTTCTATCAGAAACTTTGGAAGAAAAGATTTGTTTGTAACTAAAGAAGAACCACAGTGCCTGCAGTTACTGGAAAAGATAAAACTTGTTTGCCGGTTATTGGAATTCTCTCACTGCAAAAACAAACAGGAAGAACGCATCTTGCAATTCAGAAATCAGAATAGCTTCAAACTTGCCTTCCAAAAAAAATTATAATGGGAACTAACGCAGAATGGTTATATAGTAGGGTCCTGATTCCTGAAAAATCTCATTACCAAACACCTTCAAGTGCTTGTAAGTTGTAACCAGTTCACGTGATCTGTGCCTAGTACTCATGTGAAGCTCCTGTACACTACCCAGAAAAGCTTATAGTTGTGAAGCACACATTGAAGATGGGACGAACATGCACACTATTTTAGGTTATCTGTTAAAAAGTGCACAGGCGACTGGGTGTGTGACCACCCTGATCTCTGTTTGTACTTAGGCCACAAACCAACCGGAGAAAAAAAAAAGGAGAGTTAAAAACTGAGGCAATTGGGTATGTGGTGTAGTAGAGGTGATCGCGGATTATGCTTACGATGCATCGTGCGTAACGTGGTTCTAAACCAGCATAATTTTGGGATCTCGTATCAGAATTAGACAGATCATATGCTGTTGCAATGAGAGCTACAAGATTTGTTATAATGGGAGACATTTTTTGACTGTTTGATGTCATTTAAACCTTCAAAATGACATCCCAAGTGTTTTAATCTGTTTTAGCAATTTTTGTTTGTTTATTTCTTTTAAGGTTATTTATTATTATTTTTTTTTTATCTTAACCACGTAGTGTCCCCACACCCACTTAAGTGTGGGACTGATCCACATTCGGGCCGGGAGCATTAAAGGTAAACAACCCCTGGCCACGAGTGCTTCTAGTGGGATTCGAACTCCAGACTTATCTCCGGAGACGCCCACTAGAGCCCAACTTGCTACCAACTGAGCCACACATCGGTGGTCTTTTAAGGTTATTTTTAGTACTTTAGGATTTCTGATGACCACCCTGATCTCTGTTTCTAGATTGAGATTAGCTTTTTGGTTTTGTTGATTCAATTCTGCAGTATTGGAAAGAGGTTTAGGTTATCCAAATCAAATCAAGTGAGAGATTGGAGAATATTTCTTTTTCTTGTCCCTTCTTATTAAAGGTGTGGAACCGGATGATCAAAAAGCTGGAGTCTCTCTCTCTCTCTTTTTCTTTATTTTGGGTTGATGGACGCAGGAGTTTGTCTAAATAATCATTGTCACCATAAGTGATGAAATGTGGTGTCATTGACACTTGGAACACTCATGTTTCAGGAATTTCAGTGGAGGGCCATCATTCGATTTTACTCATGCTGTCCGTTTAAAGAAATGATTTTAGACTACGTTTAATGAAAGGAAAAGCAAAAGGTATTCTATTCTGAAATTGGCTACATATCGTATCGTCAATGGCAAATTGCTGCAACAGATCCTGCAGCATGACCTGGGATTGGCCTTTTTATATTTTCAAATGATTTTGTTATTAAAAAAATTATAATTTTTAATACAATTGACCAATCATAACCCTTGTTGTAGGAAATGTTGCATGGCAATGCTGTAGATGATACGTGCTCTCTGAAATTATTGGGTGGGGTAGTTTAAATTGGTTTGGTTTAGAGTATACACGCTAGGGTATAGATTATTTTTTGATTTGGTTCGGTTTAAATGAGGTTTCAATTCAAAATCAAACCGATCTAATTCGATTTTATAATTTCAAAATCAAACTTGAGCCCAAAATCTAGAAACCCAATCTAAACTAAGCCGAGGTAGATTTGACATAATATAAATATGGCTTATGTATAAGGATAAAATTGAAAATTAAATTTGCTAACCAAACATACAATTATACTTATCAAAAAACCTTGAACAAAATCTCCACTCAACAAAAAAAAAAATTTGGGCTAAGAGATCTCGTATTCAATGGTTCAAGTGTGGAGACAGAAAC
This sequence comes from Pachysandra terminalis, assembly GCA_031762675.1. Classification (NCBI taxonomy): domain Eukaryota; kingdom Viridiplantae; phylum Streptophyta; class Magnoliopsida; order Buxales; family Buxaceae; genus Pachysandra; species Pachysandra terminalis. The sequence continues at coordinate 7,008 of JAUPMG010134870.1, forward strand.
ACCAAATTCTTTCATGCTACTACAATTCAAAAACGAAGGTGAAACAGAATTTTGTCAATCTCAGACAATCATACCTCACCAGGAGGATAAATTGCTAGCATCATCATTGATCATTTTCAGACACGTTTTTCTAAGGAACAGACCACACCCATTGACCTCACTAGCCTCATCCCACAGAAAAATGTCACTGTGGTCAATAACCACCTCTTGACACCCATCTCTGATGAGGAAATTCTAAAAATGCTTAAAGAAATGCCTACGTTGAAAGCACCAGGCCTGATGGTTTACCGGGTTTGTTTTTTTGTTACTTATTGGGATATTCTGAACCCCTTCTTTGCAAAATGGTAAGAGCTTTTTTTCACACGGATCATCTCCTCGCTCAATTAAACTATACATTCATTTGTCTTGCCTCAAGCTTCCCAGGTTTGTCACAAACTCCTTAGATAAGTACCAACGAGACTTGTTGAAGTTTTTTCTTTTTTTTCTATATTTAAGCATTTCTCTTATGTGTGCGTGTTTTTTTTGTTTTTTTCTTTATTTAAGCATTTCTCTAATGTGTTTTTTTCATGAATGGCGATGAAGGGAGGGAGATGTTAGGAAGTTTTTTCAACGTTCTGCCTTTATAAAGTGACAAAGCTAACGGGAATATTTTATTTTCTCTTTCTTTCTTTAAAAGGGTGCTTCGTATTAACGCAAATATTTTAGCCAAAGCATCCACCATCACCACCTCTCTCTCTCTCTCTGCAACTGAAGAAGAAAAGAACAAAAAAAAACGAAGAAAACAGAAGCCTATTTTTTCCTCGACGATGTGGACTTTTGGACTCCATTACTGAATATTGACGAGCTTTCACTCTGCAAATTTTAAGATTCTTTGTTAGATCGGCTTCTAACTGTCGATTTCTCATAAGCTGTATTCTCCTGGTAAGTTCAACACCAACTCATCGTTCCGTTGATTCCTCTCTCTCTCTCTCTCTCTCTCATTTTTTATTTTTTTCCTAATTCTGCAATGGAGTCTCATGATTTATGGTTTCAGCAAGCAATTGATAAACTGAAACAAAAGCATTTGCATTTTGAGTTTGTTCTGTGCGTACGTGTGTGTGTGTGTTTGCTTCTTTTCCAGCGTTTGAGTTCGTTGTGTTGGTAATATCTTTTAGTTATTATTACTGTCTTTAAATTTCAGTCTGTGGGGATTCTTTTTCGATTCGATTTTAGCTCCGTCTCTGGTTTTGATAATTTGTTTTATTGATTGAAATATAAGACTGAACATTAATGCGGAAGAACTGGAACTTCTCTTCTTTCTAATTTGGATATCAAAAGCTGTGCTTTACTTTCTGCATTGATCGCTACGTTTCTTTCTTCTTCTCTCACTCTCTCAGTGTTTGCTTCTTCTTCTTTTTTTCCCCTTTTTGGGAATTTATTCACACTGTTGCTTACCGTCTCTGGACAGATTGAAGCTTTACTATGTGAATTTGCAGAATTTCAAGACAACAACGCACTATTATTTCCTGTAAATGCTGGATTATACTTAATATTATCTGTATCTTCTGTTATCAAAATGAATTCGATTTAGGGGATCTTCCTCAAATGGAGATTCTAATCTTGGATCGGGTTTGTTTTTTCTCATTTCATTTCATGCATGAGTCCATGTGATAAAAAGGGGGCGATTTGGCAATTCAGAATTACAATTTCTTGATATTTCAATGACACAAGCTTTTGCTATGAAGGAAAGTTTTGTCGGTGCCTGAAATTGTTGGTGTATTTCTAGGTTGTTGAAGCTTCAATTTGTGTGGGACCTTCTCTATCTATATGTCTTAATTGCAGTAGGTAGTCAACAGTTTCAACATTGTTTAAAGTTGTTTCATTTCTCTAGAACGTTATTGCTAATTACAAGGTTAGATGTTTCGGTTTCTATCTTTTTTTTTTGGTAAATTTTGGTTTCTATCTATTATAGCTGCCCTTTTGTCAAGTTTCTCTACTAATTTAGCCTTAATGAGTTGAGAGTTTCATCTTCGTAAATGATTGATTATCATCCACAGTTGTTCTTCTTTGTTTCTTCATTTTTGCGAGTGATTTGCATGCCTATCTGATATAATGCCCACAGTACAAAATCTGACTAATTTTGGAAGGAGTCTGTGAAGCATAGTGTAAGGGATTGTCCAATCCCGAGTTGGATTAGACGATCCAACTCGGGATCGGACCGGGACGATCCCCGAGTTGGATCCGATACGTAATTAAACACTAATTTAATGATTTGGTCCGATCCCTAGATGGATCGGGCGATCCAACTCGGGATCGGCGATCCAGATCGCCCGATCCGTCTCGGATCGTCCGATACGTAATTAAACACTAATTTAATGACTCGGTCCGATCCCGAGATGGATCAGGCGATCCAACTCGGGATCAGCTATCCGGATCGCCCAATCCGTTGCGGATCGTCCGAGTTTGACCGAGTTGGGGTTTTGAAATTTTATTTTTTATTAACTTGGATCGTCCCATCCCGTCCGATCCAACTCAGGATCAGACCGGGACGATCCCCGATCCGAGTACGAGTTCAAACACTGTGTTGTGAAATGGGTTTCTTTGTGTTAGAGATAGTGGGTGGCTCATATTCACTAGTCTCAAGATCCAAGGGGGAGGGTTCATTTCTTTGCCCTATATATCGGGTAGGAGTATAAGTTGTAACCCTAATTCTTTTTTGACATAGTGGAAACTTCTTCTCTCCCGTGGACGTAGGCTTTGCCAAACCACATATATATGTGTGCATTGTTTTGATCTTTATTTTTACTATTATTTATTATTGCTTGATCCCGATCAACACTTTGAGTTAAAACATTCATGCATTTCAGAACATCAGTTTTTGTTTAAATTACTATATCAAATCTTGAAACTTAAGATTGGTTTGACTCTAGCATGGTTTGTGCTTCTGTTCAGATGGGTATACCGGAGTAGTGCACCAGGCCTCTATGTGCAGCACTACTAACCGAGAAAGAGAAAAAAGAAGAAGCAACACTGGCCTCAATAAAGTTTTAAATGTGTACTTCGCAAGTAGTCTTTGTGGGATTGGAATAAGGACTGAAAAGGTGTGTGTGTGTGTGTTTTTAATTCTCACTGGTTTACTTGGTCTAAAGGACTCAAAAGAAACAAGAGCACTCACGCTTGTTGAAGCTGGTGGCTTCACGATATTCTGAACTATTCTAGGTATGCCAAATTAATGCCAAGGGGGATTTTATATTGATTTATCTTGAGATATGTGGAAGACGTTGGTTATGGGATTGTTGTGGATATTCTCATTAAAAAGTAAAAATATTGGTTCAACCTTAAAACATCTAAGCATGTTGATTGTGATGTATAAGTTTAGGTTAACGATTCCATAATTACAGCTAAACATTTGTTCGATGAAGGGCTTGCATGGCATTCTTGTTAAGTTTGTTATTTTTATGTAGCCAGTACTGGGTGCTTCTTGTTTTGAGTTTTGATACTCCCATTTTCATTATCTCTTTGCTATCTTTTTTTTTCCCTTATTTATACGAGTTCTGATTTTCGTCCTCTACTAATATATCTATAGATTCTATTGTCCAAGATGGACCGCCGTGGTTGGCCCTGGAAGAGAAGATCATTTGATAAGACAGCAACTGAGAAAACAGTGCTTGCATCAGATTCTGCTGGTGCTTCTATAGCTTCAGCTGGATCTCAAGGCAATCAGGTCTGTTCATTGAAATTATTGTCAGATTTTTTATTATTAATTTTATTCTTGTTTCTATTATTTTGTAAACTTATTAACTTTGAAAATAGATTCCTAAATATTCGTCCAAGAAAAGGAAAAGAAAGATTGATCTATGGATAGATTTCGTTGTTTCATATTGTCTTCTGAGGCTGCTGATAATATGAATATTTAGAAATCTGCTGTAGCTTGTACCTTAGGTGTACCATACAGATAAATACAATAAACATTGACGTCGTCATGTGGTGACAAGCTCCTTCACTGCAAGGCTTTTGCCTAAGTACGTACTGCAATTATATGTTTCTTGTAACTTTCAAATATTTAAACCTGGTAGTATCCAAGTTTCTTAGAAAAATGGAAGAATGCATCAAGAATATGTGAAGAAGTGCAGTTTGTTATGATAATTTGTTATAGGGAAGAGACAGTGTTAGTCTTGTCTGTTATAGCTGTTAAGTATATGATGCAGCTTTTCAGGCATTATGATTTCCTAAAAGCTCTGTTAGAGACTCCAACAATGGTTACTATGTTTAGTTGGCTCCTGAAAACCTTGGATCAGTTGGATGAATGCATCAGAGGGTGCTATTTTCAGGCATAGTGTCAAGGATCGTCCGATCCCCGAGTCGGTTCCGGTCCGAGAAGCACCCAAAAAAAAAAGGATCGTCCGATC
>JAUPMG010134880.1:0-11395 GCA_031762675.1 Pachysandra terminalis
CCCCCCCCCCCCCCCCCCCCCCCCTCCTCTAAAAAAAAAAAAACAAAAAAACAAAAAACCAAACAAAAAAAATCTCATGTAGCCCCATTTTAAAATTATTTAAATAGTGGCCCCCTTAATATAAAGTATTACTTCTTAAACCCTACCAAAAAATTCTATTAACCCTTAATATATTTTTAGGAATAAATTGATCCATATATTTATAATTTGTTTTTAACTACACCCAAGAAATCAAAGTTTGATTTCAATTTCTTCCCTCTCTCACTATATATATATAAATTTTTTTTTTTACAAAATAACACATTATAATTTCAAAATATTTTTGGTACTTATAGATTCTCTCAGTAACCAGTATAAAAAAGTTTAATTTCAATTTCTCCCAAACACATAATTTTCTGTATAAAATAGCAATGCTCCTCATCTTACCAGGAAAAAAATTTAGTATGACACTACAAAAGATATGATTTTCACCCTCACTTATTTATCGTCGGTCAATAAGTTTTTCCCATAGAAATGGTTATTGCAGTAGCCGCTTCACGACCGGAGCGCAAAATTTTTTTAGCGACGGTTTTCTCCTAAATCACTGCTAAAAGTCTCTTTTAGTGGCGGTTTTCTCATATACTGCCGCTCGATGGATCAATACAATTTACTAATATTGGCGGTCAGTTAGGAACCGCCACAAAAATAACATTCAACGACGATTTTCTCTTAAATTGTCGCAAAAAACCCAACATACAACTTCAAATGGGTGTAACTTTGTACTCTGATTTCGGACTTAGGTGAATCAAAAGCCGTTCGAAAGATCTCGACGAGATGTACAAATCTCAGGGAAAAGCCGTGATTGGACAATATTTTGGCAAAAAAAAAAGTCGTTTAGACCCTCAAAACTCTCTTATGCGTGTTTCTACGTATGTATTATATTGACCCGAATGACCGCTTTTGCTAAGTTTAGACCCTCAAAGTGGATTATTTCTATAAGTTATAAAAGACCGTCTAGGAGAAGGAGGAAATAACTCATTCCATAGGTGTAAAAGACCTTCCTAGAGAAGGAGGCAAATAAACCCTTAGAATGAAAATGAACGTCTTTAGGTCATAACGAACCTTCTTGGAGAAGGATGAAAGTTGATCACTTCTCTAGGTCATAAGAAACATTATTGGAAAATGATAAAAATAACTCACTTCAGTAGGCCATAAAAAATCTTCTTGGAGAAGGAGGCAAATAAATACTTAGAATGAGAATGAATCACTTCTCTAGGTCATAAAAGACATCACTTGAGAATAATGGAAGTAACTCACTTCCTGGGGTCATAAAAGATCGTCCTGGAGAATGAAGCAAATAAACACTTGGAATGAAAATGAATCACTTCTCTAAGTCATAAAGACTTTCTCGGAGAAGGATGAAAATTGATCACTATTCCAAATCATAAAAGACCTTAGAGAATGATGAAAATAACTCACTTCCCTGGGTCATAGAAGACCTTACTGGAGAAAGAGGTAGATGAACACTTAGAATGAAAATGAATCATTTTTCTAGGTCATAACAGACTTTCCTGAAAAAAGATGAAAGTGAGCATGTCAATTCCCAAAAGCACAAGGACTCCCTTGAAAGTGGGCCAAAACAATACTATTTCCCTAGGTCATGGAAGACTGTTTTGGAGAAATGTAAGATAAATGCGCCACTTCCTTTAGCCTAGAAAGTCCTTGGAGGGATCATTGCATGAGATGCTTATGCCAACAATTTGAGAAATATAACATAAGACTTAAATTTGAGAAACTCAAAACATGGAACCAAGTTCTTTCAAATCATGTATTCAAACTTTAAATCAGAAAATAAATCCATTGCATGAAGCAACCTTGTACAATATATCTCTTGCTAACTCGGTACGAAGCCACTTGATGTTCAAGGGAGAAGTCGAATCCGTTAAAGAACTCTCAGTGAATATCAAGCTTGCCATAGAGATCAATGCTGTATAAAGAACGCACAAAAAGTATTAACGAATCATTTCTAAAAGTTGTAAAATCATACAACATGATGAGAAATTATCAAAAATCAATATAGGGTGCTACTTAATGTCTAATGCTCATGAGATGATTTGAATGACTGTACATTCAGACGATCTCACCACCACCCCACCACCTCCACCATCATCACCACCACCACCGCCATCCCACCACCCGCACCACCACTACCTTTGAAAGGATATAGGTGTGCAAAACTTATGCATGAGCATGAGATTTTATAAAAATAATTTTAGTTAAGAAGGAAAAAAAGGTGGATTTTTTTTGCTAAAACTCATTTTAGTAAATTTTAACCAAACATCTATTTTACGTTAGAATTTATTTTGTAACATGCTAACCAAACACAATCAAGAAACCTTCAAATTGACTGAATGAGTTCCTGATCCAGAATGGGGTAATGAACTGTTTGGATCAGCCACGTCATCCATTCACTCGCCCACGTGGCAAAAAATTAGAAGTCCCATCCTCAAAATGGTGCTAGATGGGCCAACTAGAAAAACTTTTTCCGTGTTGGATCCTCCATTTGCTTAATCTCTTTTGCCTATCAATCGATTCCGTCTGTGCTAGCGATTGCTTGATTCTGCAGCTTCCGTTCCAATTCTGCTATAAAGTGAAAAAAAAGAAAGAAGGAAAAAAAAAAAGAGTTGCAGGCTTTCCACTCATCGGTCTCTCTGGGAAGGAAAGATTGGTAAAGAATGAGATACAAAAATTTAGATTCTTTGAAATTGGAATTGAAATGGGTTTATTTTTCTTCTTCCATGTTTGATATACTGCTTCAAGAAAAAACTGATTTTATTTCTTAATAAATTGACCTCGTGGAATGTAATATTAGGGTTTAATGTTTCCTGTATTCATGCACGTCATATGCATCTGTGTGTATAATCGGATTCAATTTTTAGACATTTTAGGTAATTCAAATTCTTCAAATTGGATTCTGGGATTTGGGTTGTTCCGAAATTGGTGGTGAAATGTGGTGTCTTTTGCCCAAGTAATTGTTCTTGGTTTATCTTTTGATTATTTTGAAAACATGCTTAGTTTTAGCCATTTGCATATGAGTGGTTGAATGGTAGTTCAAATGGTTTGGAAGCCTTCACCAGGATTCAGGCTTTTTGGTGATGACATCATTGTTTTAAAAGGCGGGTATGAGTCTTACCTTCAAGGGCTCATATGATTCTTAGGCCTCCGCCTTGTTGCTTGCCTTATTTCTAAGGCTTACACCCGTACATTGAGTAAACATTAGGGATTTCCAAATTTGCAATGTGATCCAATGACATATTTATGTTTTTCAATTTCATATGAGCAAAAAGGTGGTAGATCTTAATCTCAACATTTTCTTGCTTCAGAAAAATTAATTTATTTCTGCATACGATGAAACAATCATGTACATGCATACACTTTATAACTTTGGAAACGTCAGTTGATTATTAAAGTTTTGGGACTGATATCCACTTCTAAATTTGTATGATGAAAACGTTTTATTTTGTTCTTTTTTCCAATTAAATACTAGGGGGCCTGACTATATAGCAACAATATCCTCGCTTGTGACTGTTCTGAGGGAACCTAGAAGTTCTAGGCTACGGGATTTAGTGGTGGAGGTCGATTCGGATGTAGTTATTTCGTGGTTGCGGGAGTGAATCCCTCTTTCCTGGAGATGGTCGTATCTAGTTCAGTTAGCTCAGACGTTCATCATTCGGCTAATGGGATGGGATGGTGGACGGACTGGCCAAAGACAAACTTCATATAGTTTCCTTATTTTGCCAGATCCCTGGTGAGGATATGGTTGCTGTGTTGTCGCCCCCTAATATTATTGTTTGTACGGTATTTTCTTTATCTTTGTTGTTTTTTATCGCTTAGTTTAGTTTTTTTTTTCCATTTGGCTTCTTCCTTATAGGGGCCCTTATATATATATATATATATATATATATATATATCCATTGTTAAAATCTTACGATTCATTTTATGAATCTCACAATTCGATTTGATTTGACTTTAGATTGATTCAAATGAGTGAAAAATTCGGTTTATGTTTGAAACTTACGATTTGTATATTGAATCTTATGATGTACGATTTACTCATACGATTCAACACTGCAACACTAAAAAAATGTCCACTTCTTTTTATACTGAAAAATTTCCCTTTTCTGGTTCAATCCCTGTTTATACAGAATACAGTAATCTAAAATGATTATATATACATAAAGAAGTACCGTTTGCTTATTTTAAACTATAAAAAAGCCTTTTTTTCCTAAGAGAAATCCCAAAAACTAAACCCCAAACTCTATTTCTACTAAAATTACTATAAATCTTTCAATTTACAATTCGATTCTAAGTGACTCCTAACGATTTTCGATTTGATTCACGATTTGACAATCTTTATATATCTATATATATATCATCCTCATTATTCATCAAAAAGAAATCTTCTATTGTATGAAATTGTGTGTATTATAGTAATATACAGTGCATGTTCATGAGGCTTAGGCCTCAAGCTTTACTACAATTAAACGCCTTGCCTCATGCCTTAGTGTTCGAGAACACTGCTTGTTGTATGATGATCTGTCTTTTGCCTTAAATTAACTAAAGACAGTTTCTAGTCATTACAGTTTTTGACCAAATTTTTATCTGTTGCTTTTCCTTGTCATAATTGACAAGTTAGTGATGGGATATTGTTGCAAAATGTTGACAGTAGAGTAGATGGGAATGCCGATGGGTTATGGGTTGGTCAATGCAGCTTATGAAATTGTACAGTTCCTTTTTGAAACTTTTTGGAATTTCTTTTCCGCATGGTAGTTTAAGTTAGGTTGATTTTATTTTAATTGCAACTGTGGTTGGTCAGTCCAGGCCGTGGATTAGCTCTTATTTATATGTGAGATAAAATGGATGCGATAAAGACTGTTACTTTAGATCCTAACCAAAAAACAGAAGCTGATGCAAAAGATGGCATGGATCAGAAGATAAATGTATACATTTGGGACATGGATGAGCACTTATATTGCTAAAATCTTTGTTAAATGGGACATATGCGGAGGGTTACAATGGTTTGAAGGATGCTCAAAAGGGTATAGAAATTGGTAAAATATGGGAGAAACACATTCTTCAAGTGTGTGATGAATTTTTCTTCTATGAACAAGTATGCAGTATAAACTTATGTTTTCGTTCTTTTCCTTGTATTTTCCCATTTTATATTTTTTATTCTAGAGTTATCCTACAATTACAAATTCATAGCTATGATTGTATTATTGTTACCTTTGACTGAGCATTTTGTGGTGCAGATTGAAAATTTCAATAAGCCCTTTCTTGATGCCTTGAGTGAGTATGATGATGGACGAGATCTGTCGGGTTATGATTTCAACACAGATTGCATTAGTCCTCCGTATGATGATCCCAACAAAAAGAAACTAGCATATCGACACCGTGCCATAGCCCATAAGTACTCCCAGGTATTGCTAATGGATTCCAGCATGAGTCTTTTTGTCTTTTGTTGCACATGCATGTTATTTACGAGCTCATGCTAATTGGTATGCTACTTTCTTTCAAACTCATGCCATTTGCATTTCTATCATCTGTTAGACACAACAATTTTATGTAGGGTGCATAACTTTGTATCATGTTTGATTTATAAATTTGTCACTCTGCCAAAAATGGCATTCAGTACTTCCTGAAGTTGTTAATGTTTTTGCCTATTTGTGTGTATATAAATGAGAAGGCTAGGATGCTATAGTGCTAAGGTACTGTTTCCTACTGTCTTCATGTGGGATTATGGTGAGGCATTTAACAAAGCTTTGTAAAAGCTACTTGCTATGCACTTAAATGAGATAGTTGTGAGATTTGGAAACCGTGCAAGGAGAGAGGTAGGTAGCAATTAAGAGTTGGAGATCTATACATAATGGAGATAGGATGGAATAGTAAGTGATTTATATGAGGCTATGTATGCAATCAGTAAAGTAAGTTAAATTTAAATCCTAAAATAGTGAAACCATCTAGTTGGAAACTATAAACTACTACAAAATAAAAGTGGGTCTCAACAAGTAAAAATAAACTAACAATTTAACTTATCTTATTCCTTAACCAACTTCCAACTTTCTGGAATTATACTGCTGGTGTGGGTTCAAGTCTTCAATGCTTTGAACTCCTGAACTGATTTGACACAGTTATAATGTACTTCACAAATGTAATCCCTAGCACTTTTTAAACAAAATTGGATTATGCTCCTGCACATAGTTCAAACATCTATTTTTGTTATTTCAAGTAGTCGTATATTTCTAAATATCAGTCTTGCATGAATAAGGGAAAGTGAAAGACAAGGCAAAATTAATAGAATCCACAGCTTCTTATATCAGTATCTGTAGTCTTAATATATTAAGCATGATAAAAATTTTAATTAGTCTAGCACAATTCCAGTGATTGCCACCACCTGATTGACTGTTGCAGTACTTTTCCATCATCCAATGGCTATCTTCCTTGAATGACTTCTTCACTTTTTGAGTATCATGAAAATTCTCTTTCCATTTTGTGGAGACCTCATCTTGGAGAATTGTGTATCTGTCTATCTGAGAACTGGACCAGACTGCCCAGTCAATCTTGAAAAACTGGTAACTGGTGGGGTAACAGGTTTTCTAAGGAGACTGGTATATGCGGAAATCCTTCATATCAGGGAAAAAAAACAGTATTGGGTGTTTATTGGACCTATAGGTCCATAACCTTGTATGGACTTTTGTATCAACAGGTCAAAAATAAGAAATAAAAAGAAAATTAAGTTAATGCATTTTTTTTTATCAATGAATTTGTTGAATATTATATACGGATAAGATAACGAGTTACAAAAGCTACACAAGTCGTGTACTTTAGAGTAGGTTACCCATGAAAGTACTGTAGAAACAGAAAATATAGGTGTACTACATGTCACAGAGTTCCAAAAAGGAAGAGAATGTTAGATTAGAGAACTCCCTCATCACTTTTACCCAGTTGTACAGCATTCTGAAGACCTTCTTAATGATTGATATTCACAGATTTTTTTTTTTTTTTTTTGTATCTTCAAATTTCCGTGTTTCTTTTTTTTTCTTCCCGAATACACCTCCAACCAGCAGAAGGGCACATTTTCCAGGAGTAACTTCTTTCTCCTGTCCTTAGTCTTCAATACCCAATTTTCTATACATTCCTTTACTGTTTTATGCATGACCCATGTTGTACCAAACCTCTGTAAATTGCATATCAGATACGGGATGTGGTGAACTTATTCTCCTTCCTGTTTACACATTATATGTAAATTTGGAATACACCATCTATGGTGTATGAGAAGGTCAATAGTGAAGAATTTGTTTGTCAAAAGCTGCTGTCCATGTGAAGAAAGCAACCTTTGTGGGTGCCAGTACTTTCCATATTTCCTTGGAGGGAAATGAGGATGAACCAGGTTATTTCAAAGCTCTAGCAAATGAGTAGGCTTAGAAGCACCAATTATTTTCCAGTATCCACCTCCTCATGTTTTCATTTTCTGTATGTGGCTGAAAAGAGTATAGAAGCTGAAAAAGAGTCCCTATTGAGTTCACTTCCCGGTAGGATTTCTCCTGAAATCAATATTCCAAGCCTCTCAAATCCATATAATCCTTCACCAAAGCATTCTTATCTCTAGCCAGATTGTATGCTAAACGGATGCTGGTTCTTGGGGTAGTGTCACTATTCCATAAGTCATCCCAAAAAGGGGTGCAGCCCCCATTGCCCACAGCTGATCTTATACCTTTGAGAAAGGGTACCATAGTGTTTATGATAGATTTCCAAAATTTCATTGTATGAATTGTGTTTAAATTAATAAAAGATCGATTTTACGTTTAATTTAGGAAATAAAATATGCAAAGAATTAGGCTAAGCGATCGCTTGGCCCAAGTACATACCTAGGCAGTTGCTTAGGCCAGTACTGCCTAGGTTCTTGGAAAATGCCTGATTTCCTAGGTAGCAACCACCTTTAACAATACTTGGCATATCCATGATCATTGTTTAGTGCATAATTATTCTATTTATTTATTTTTATCGATAGATTTAGTGTATATATTGAAGTATAAAAAGAGATACAAAATGTGTGACTGTACAGCTGTACACCAGGTGTGTACAAGTACTGCCCCACCTACCACAAAAGATTTAGACCATACTCGAAATCAAATTGCTCCCGTGGACTAGATCCCTATACGGTATGTTGATCAAATCCATCTGACCAGAAGCCCAAAAATGCAGTGCCTAGAAAACCTTCCCCACAACAACGCTACTTGGAGCTTCGTTACCCTAAAAAATTCTGGTGTTGTGTTCCTTCCATATAGTCCACAAAATAGCACCCGGGCTGAGATTCCACAAAACATTGCTCCTTGATAACTTCCTCTTCCTGCCCCATTCTAATAAAAGCTCACACACTCTTCGGCTGAACCCATCCTAGCTCAAACTTAGCAAGGATGGCACTCCAACAACAGTAAGCTACCTCACAATGGATGAAAAGATGATTAACCGACTCCTCCTCTCTCTTGCACATATAACATCTGTTTGCCAAGGACCATCCACGCGACTTTAAATGGTCTAAGGTGAGGGTTTTGTTGAGAACACCCAACCAAAGGAGAAATGCCACATTGGAAGGTAAACCCAGCTTCCAGATGGTACCCAGCTGAACAAGTCTGACTTCAAGTTCCTCTAGATGCTCAAAAAAAGAAAAAAGAAAAGAGCAGACCGAAAAATTGCTCGATTTCTTCCATCTCCATCTCCTCCCGTCACTACCATGACTCTAGCAAATGGATTGCAATGCTTGGAGCAGCTCCCCCCAATGGCTATTCTCCCAATCAAAAATATTTCTTCTAAGAGCCAAATCCCAATTAACCGAGCTACCTTCCCTCCTAAGAACATCCACAACCATAGCTTCTTTATTGTTAGCTAAGGCGAAGATAGAAGGAAAGCATTCTTTCAGCGACCTCTCCTTGCACCAAGCATCTTCCCAAAATTTGACCCTCGTGCCATCCCCCACATGGAAATGAATACCAACCCCAAATCTCCAAGCCACACTCTGAATGGCCTTCCACACTCCAACTCCATACGAGCCTGAAGGCGAACAAGTAGCCCAGTCCCCAACATCAACACCATACTTTCCTGCAACAACTCTCCTCCACAAGTGCTCCCTTTCTTCCCCAAACCTCCACAACCATTTACCCAATAGTGCTGTGTTAAAGTCCTTAATGTGACGAAGGCCAAGCCCACCCTCCTTTCTAGGCTTGCACACTGATTCCCTGGCAACCAAGTGAAACTTGTGATTCCCTTCAGCATCATGCCAAAGAAACTCCCTCTCCAATCTCTCAATCCTATTGGCAATTGAAGAGGGGATTTTCAGAACAGAAGGCCAATCTGAGAAGAGTTACCTTACCTCCTTTAGAGAGGTATTTGCCTTTCCAATAAGAGAGCTTCCTGTCCAGCCTCTCGAAAACTGGTTCCCAAACGGCTTTGGACTTATACCTCACCCCAATAGATACACCTAGATAAGTGGTAGGAAGACTACCCGCTTCACAGCTCAAGACCCCACATGCTCCTCAATATTCCCTACCTCACCTACACCAAAAATTTGCTTTTGGCTAAGTTAATTCTCAGACCAGAAACCACCTCAAAGCAAATCAGAATACATCTCAACAACCGTAGCTGAATCCGAGAGTGACCACAAAAGATCAAAGTATCATCGGCGAACTGAAGGTGAGAGATAGTAGGACAATCTGACCTCGGGGAGAAACCTTCCAGCAACCCAAAATGAAAGGCTCTCTGAAGAAGTCTACTAAGCGCCTCTGTCACTAGGATGAACAGGAAGGGTGAGAGGATCCCCTTGCTTCAACCCTCTAGAGGATTTTTTTTTTTTGATAAAAATCATGAAATATATTAAAATAGAAGCCTCTAAAGGATTTAAAAAAACCAGAAGCCTCACCATTAACAAGTACAGAAAAGGATGCTGAACATATGCAAGTTTCGATCCAAGAAATCCACTTCCTGCTGAAACCCATCCGCTTCATCAGATAAAACAGGATTCCCCATTCCACGTGATCGTAGGCCTTCTCAAGATCCAACTTCACAAGGAGGCCACTCACCCCCTCCCTGAGTCTAGAATCGATGCACTCATTGGCAATCAGCACATCGTCAAGGATCAGCCTCCCACTCACAAAGGCACTTTGAGGGGAGGTAATCACCTTATGAATCACCTTCTTAATACGATCCATCAGTATATTCGCAATGATCTTGTACAGGCTGCCCACAAGGCTTATGGGTTTAATGTCCTTGAGGTGGGAGGCCCTGCCACCTTAGGAATCAAATAGATAAATGTGGCATTGGCACACCTAGCCAAACTGTTATGGACAAAGAAGTCTTGAATGGTCCTTAGGAGGTCAGACTTAATGATGTCCCAACACTTCTCGTAAAAGGTGATAGTGTAGCCGTTGGGCCCCAGGGACTTGTCCCCACACAAGACATTGATAGCCTCCTTCACTTCCTCTTCTACTACTTCCCTCTCCAACCAAGTGCTGTCCTCCACTGAGATAGAGGCAAAAGCCAATCCGTCCAGCCTCGGCCTGAAACCCCTTTACCTTTGTACAACATCTCGTAATACTCTTCCACAGCTTTCTTGATGTCACTCGCCTCTTCTACCACCACATCTCCCACCATCAAGCTACCAATGAAGTTGAAACGATTCCTGGAAACAGCCATTCTATGGAAGAACTTCGTGTTATTTGTCTCCCTCACTTAGCCAAGTAGCTCTAGACTTCTGTCTCTAGCTAATCTCTTCCACTTTGGCAACCTTTTTGAACTCGATCTTCAAGGATTCCCTTTCAACCCAACCATCCTTATCAAGGATCCTGTGGTCCTCCCTAACGTTTAGCAAATGAATGCTAGCATATTCTCCATTCTCTTGTCCATTGAAAATTTGCTATGTTTATATCTGAAGTAAATGACTTACACTTTTGGAATCTGTTATAGTTGTTTGAATTTAAGTGTTACTTATTGAAATGACTCAACTCCCTTTATCATTACAGGGTTTGCATGAGATCCTTGATCAAGAGATGATTAAGCATTGGGATGATATCTATGATTTAACTGATAGTTATACAGATAGATGGCTCTCCTCAGGTATGTTATGTGAAGTCAAGATCTATCAGCATGCATATATAGAATATTTAATCATTCCAGTTTTTATTTTCAAAGTACAATGTATTGCCAGCTGAAGAAATGTATGGTGTGCCCTGAAAATGTTTGCCAAGTCATTACCATGTTATGAATTGGTTTTTAAGAATGTGGTCCGGTGAGATAGAACGCAATAGAAACAAAAATAGGGAATGGGTTAGTGGTTACCTAATGTTAACAGTCAAAGCGTGCC
>JAUPMG010134891.1:0-11394 GCA_031762675.1 Pachysandra terminalis
CAACACAAGATTGAAACGAACTAAATTTTCCTCCTTCAATTTCTTTCTCTTTCTCTCAAAAACCTCTAAGCTCTCCAAACGAAAATGAGGGTGGATTGCATTAGAAGAGAGATATTCAATCTCTCTCCCTCAACCGAACCCCTACCTGGCACACACGATCACCACGAGCCCGGAGAACTCGTTCAACGCTGTTAGCGTTGGACGAATTCTCCCAAAATTTCAAATTTCACAACCAACCCCTTAAATTACACTAGGGCCCTCAATCAAAACTATT
Organism: Pachysandra terminalis; assembly: GCA_031762675.1. Lineage (NCBI taxonomy): Eukaryota > Viridiplantae > Streptophyta > Magnoliopsida > Buxales > Buxaceae > Pachysandra > Pachysandra terminalis. Next base: position 275 of record JAUPMG010134891.1, read on the forward strand.
TAGTTTACAAAAACTCCCCTAATTCTAATTAGCTTAAAAACTATATGAAATAAAATTAGAAAAATTAATTAAAAATATTTTAAAAATACTAGGAAAATTCCTAAGTGGTTCTAGGTCACTACATTAAGGTCGATGGAGCTGGACTTGGAATCAAGATTCATAGGGTCTCATCTCACGATCACGGTGATCAAGTTGAGCGGAGTTAACTGGGCTTTATATGATCGTCTTAGATGTTGTCAATAAGTTAGACAAATTGCTTGAGGCCAAAAAATAATGGTTTAGTAGCAACTTAAGAATTAACCTAGTTCTAGGGCGAAAATTTCAGAACATGAAAGCATAGATACCAATTGTAGCAAGAGAGGCCTAAGCTCTCTAGACAAAGGTCTTCAGTGGCAGATGAAAGCATTCTAAATGACATCAGCCTCTCAGATATTCTTGATGATTCTACCATTAGGGAGTCCACGGGGGAGTCTTTAGGGTTACAATCGTATCCTTCTTCGGTTAAGGACACTCCGAATCCTCAACTGGCATTAACAGATGAAGACAAACCAGATTATTGCTTGGGCATGAATACATAGGTTACCATTAGTAATTATAAAAAACTAGATGGGAGGCAAAATATCAGCTAGAGAGCGTTGAGTTTGGAGAATAAAGTTCAGACTCTTCTGAAATTTGCCAAAGAGATAATTTTTCATGGACAGGCAAGCTGTTGGATAAAATTCCAAAGAGATCACACAAGTGTGGATTTAGAGTCCTCAAAAGTAGCACAACTAGATGTTGTACCAGTTGAAGCCATCAAAAGCGACATAGAATTATGGAGTGATGATGAAAATATGGGTGGAGTAGTGGATCTCAACAATTGCATGTTGTTCGATTCTAAAATCACTGGCAGGTTTGAACTTGATTATACTTTTCTTTTTAGCTCTCAGAAAGCTTTATCTCCTAAGAGGTCACTCAATCATTATACATGTATGTAAAGCTTAGGCCTGAGGGTCATAATTAATAGAAAATTACATTACTGATAAAAAAAGAAAAAAGTAACTCAACTTCTTCTTCTTCTTCTTCTTTTTTTCGTTCGTATCACTTTCTTGTCATTTTGCTTTACAATTACCATGCCATTCATTATGTCAACTCAGGCTTATTCCTCCGCTATAGGCCAGGAGCTTATGATCTTTACTAAATTGCTGCCATCTGTTTGTCATAGTTTTGAGAGAGCTTTTGATCACGAGGTTCTATCTGCAGAGAGTCCTCTGACGGTTCGGATTAACGGAAAAGGGGAGAGCTGGGGAGGAGTTATGAAGTTTCCAGCATAATTATCCTATCCAAAACAACCTTTTCAACAAAATGGTTTTAAAATTTCCAGCATAATTTTCCTATCTTGAAGGGTACAAAATTTTTTTTTTTGCATCAACATGAAAGTTCTCTTCATAATTTTTTTTTACTTGAAATATTGCAAAAGCGCAAAATATCCCACAAATTTCCCTTATTCTAAAGGTGTGATATTGCCTAAGAAATAAAGACAACGATATTGTTCAACAAAAGCTTAATCTTGAACGTAGGAATGCACTAAAAAAGGGTTTAAAGCAAGTAATTCGAGAGAACAGTGAGAATTAGAAGGTACCAGGCGGCCGTAGATGGAAATTGGGAGATCACATCCCACGCAGAAATGGACTCGCTCACCGGGCTGGCGACGGGACCGGCGTCCAACGCTCTTGATGATGGAAGCACCGGCAACCGAGCCAAGGCTCTTAGCCACTGGAAGGTCAGCGATTACAAGGTGATCTGGACATGCCACCGTCACGTTCTCCACAGGCAAGGGTTTCGCCGGTCCCCCACCTTCCGAGGCCGAATCCCTGCTCAGTCGAATCTGTAGCATTTCTTTTCTCTCGAAAAGATTAGCTGTTCTTCAAATTTCCATTATGGGTTATGTTTCTGGATAAATATTAATGGAAATAGAGAGGAACTGGTAACGGAACAGAGGGAATTTGCAGATTCATGCCATGATTTCGATAGAAACTGGGAGAACAGAACTAACGAAAACCAAGTTTGGATTTGTGTTGAAACCTTGGGAGAGCAATCGATGAGAATGATTTGGAAGAAGAAGAAATCTGTACCGAAACCTTGACAAGAGAGAGAAAGATTAGGGCAAAGTACGGTCGAGAAGTGAAAGGAAAAAGAGATTCACCAAAGAGATTAAGGTTGCGTTGGCCCGGCATATATAAGTGCTTATTTCAGGTTATTGTTATTAAAGCACTTTTTAAAATTAAAATAATGTTTGATAACACCTATGGTTTCAAGGATCGGATCGATCCAGTCCGAGATCGGCCAAGACCGGTCCGATCCCAAGCCAACGATATAACTATTTTATCAAGTGGCTTTGGATCAGATCGGTGTAGATAAAGCCAACGATATAACTATTTTATCAAGTGACTTTGGATCAGATCGGTGTAGATATGAAAAATGGTATGAGCAGATAGCCCTATAATAGATCGCCACGTGTCAGGACTATGACCGACACGTAGCAAGATCCCCATTGATACCCATGAATATAACCCTCGAGAACTTCCTAAGGAAGAACCCCGGTCATTTCGAGGAACCGGTTCAAGGAATATACAACTAAGACATAGATATCGAGAGAAGGTAGTCTGCTACCGTGATGACCCTTTATTACATAAATCACAGGATGATCAACACTAAAATAAATATGCAATGAAGCTAATATCAACAGGTATTCCGTAGCAGGATGTCAGACCCCTTTACAGCAGAATGCCGATACAAAGATACCTCTCAAGTCATACTTGAGGGCGCCCATCTGTGATGTGACAACTCATTGGATTCTTGAGAGCCTTAAAGGTGCGACTCACGTTTACCAAAGAGATGCATCTCAATGAACACGTCAATATGAATTTACACCTAAGAGGAGCGACCTCCCTGGAGACTGTAAGACGTCGACATTGATATGAATTTACACCTAAGGAGAGAGATCTCCCTTGAAATCGTAAGATGTCGATTCTACCTCCGTTTAAAGCGATGTTCGATGATGTAGTAGGCAAAACTACCTTCGTCTAGACTATAGAGCGATGCTCGATGACGTCGTAGGCGATACTACCTCCATCTAGAGCGATGATTTATGATGTAGAAGGTGATACTACCTCCATCTAGAGCGAAGCTCTAAGACGTAGAAAGCGATATTACCTTAGTCTAGAGCGAAGCTCTAAGACATAAAGTGCGATACTACCTCCGTTTAGAGTGATGCTCCAAGACGTGGAACGTGATACTACTTCCGTCTAGAGTGATGCTCTAAGATGTAGAAGGAGATACTACCTCCGTCTAAAGCGATGTTCTAAGATGTAGAAGGTGATACTACCTCCGTCTAGAGTGACGCTATAAGACATAGAAGGAGATACTATCTCCATCTAGAGCGATGCTCTAAGACGTAAAGTGTGATAGTACCTCCGTCTAGAGCGATGCTCTAAGACGTAGAAGGTGATACTACCTCCGTCTAGAGAGAAGCTTTAAGACGTAGAAGAGGATATTACCTCCGTTTAGAGCGATGCTCCAAGACGTAAAAGGTAATACTATCTCCATCTAGAGCGATGCTCTAAGATGTAGAAGGTGATACTACCTCCGTCTAGAGCGAAGCTCAACGACGTAGAAGGTGATACGTACCTCCGTATAAATGATGCTCGACGACGTAGAAGGTCACACAGTCTCGAAAGTACTAAGGTTCGAGAACCTCGAAAATACTAAGACTAGTAGCCTCGATGGCGTCAAGACTAGATAGTCTCAATGACGCTAAGGCTAAACAATTTTCATTACCACGGATATCTATTGATCGCCAATGTCCATATCGAAGTGTCATGAGTGTGACATACAAGGGGACTCACCAATCTCTTGACATGTCATAAACGACATGTCGTGTTACGGTTTTCAGTGGCAAACATGTAATTCATCAAAATGACTTGTAATTGGTCCACTTAAGAGACTGGGATACATAATGCATATTACCTCAGATGAATGTTTTACCCACCGTCAGAAACAGCGGTTGGGAATTCTAACTACAGTTAACTTTTTTTCCTAAAAGCTATAAATAGAGGCTCACTTTCCTTGAAACTGATGATGAAAAAGGAAGAGAACTCACAAAATTGGGAGACCTCTGCCAAAATTCTTAGACCTTGTACTAAGTTTGACTTGATCCATGCTTGAGTACGTAAGTAACCTGCAAAAGGTTCAGTCATAATCTCAATTAGAGCCCTGGGAGTTGGAGAATCTCTAACACATTGACCCATTATTTCCCTTAGTCTTACTCGATGTCATATCCCAAACTTAAGGAAATTCACGTGAGAATCCTTATGTTCGAAATATGACTCTTACCCCAATACTTACATCGGGAGTAGTAATTAACATAGAGCCAAACCATTGGATATAATGTAAAACTTCTAAAAATTATATTTACTAAAAATAATCAAATAAAAACTAAGTCTATTACATCCAAAATAACTAAGTAAATCATAGCGGAAAACAAATAAAAACAACCTATTCTCATGCTTAAATCAAATCCTATCCTATACATAATATCTAATTAAGAAATAAATAAATCCTACTACAAAATTCTAAGTATAATTCATTCCACGCAATCATCCAATCCATCCATCTCATTATAAACTTGTTTCTCATCTTGTTCTCTATTATTGTTAAATCTTTCATCTAAATTCCCTGAAATTGTTACTCAAAGGCGTCAGCTACACTTAGCTCAGTAAATAAATCAATTAAACCGTATTTTTGATTGGAATAGGGTCAAAACCACTCTCCAATGATAATCCATAGACTAAACAACAATTAATATGATAAATATACCATATAATGAATGTTTATGCAATGTGATGCAAGTCCAGATTATTAATGAATGCAATGCATGCTCATGCAATAATGAATGTGTAATCACCAAGTGTGATTCATGCAAAAACATATGCTGTGCAAATCATGCATGTTGTTCAAAATTCGAGTAATGTATGTCCCACACTAGACCAATTAATTACTGAGCAAGATGTCATATTGAACCACCCCCCTCATACAGGGCCACTATAAAGTAATATATTCCATGTGCGCATCATAGTTCTAAGGGGCTTCGACCTAGATGGCACAATTCTCCCACTTATTTTCGATCACGAAAATATAATCAAGGCGTCAAAAATATAAACAAACCTCAGTAAGTCATACATTAACCGAATGCCAACAGAATTTCACTCGGCATCCGTTACGTATAATACACCGTCAAGATGAAAATAAGGTGGTATATTGGAGTAGCGAATCCCTCAACCTATGTAAATCAGTCCATTCGGGACTTCATCACCATATTATGATATTCAAATCACAATAACTCTCAATTATATCATAACCTTCAACTCATGTGAAGATATCATGGTAAAGTCAAGCACATGACCAACAACATGGTCAATAATGCAATCAGGCATTTGCTGTGCATGTGTAGTGTTTGTGCGCACTTAACTATGCACACAATAAGTGTACAATGGTGAAATAAATTTAAATAATCAATATAAGTGTATAAATCATGGTATCTACTTCATGGCATTCAAATCAAATCAAATCATGAGTAGCTTATGATAAAAACATGTAAAATCATCAATCAATCAAATCAGTCATCTAATCATGTCATAAACATCATATAATTAATTAAGATTAATTAGGAATTCAATCCAATGCATAAAATCCAACAAACAAATCTAAGCTAGCTGCCAGGACAGTTCCAACAGCCTAACTGGCACACCGGTTTTGTTCGGCAAGCTAACCGAACAGGCCAAGACTCACCGGCAGGCTAACTGGTACATTGGTTGTCCACCGGTAGTCTAAACATGGGCTCACTATTAAACACACATGGTCACTTAAGGTCCCGGTAGGCTAAACAGGGGCTCACTCTTTTGAGTGATCCGACAGTCTAACCGATACACCGTTTCACTGGTAGGCTGTCGAAATCCCCTCTAGGTGAACCGGTAGACTTACCAGCACACTGGTAGTTTGCCGATTTGCCTAGAAACCTACAAACTCCATGATTTTCATGTTTTAAGTCCTTTTCAACACAAACTTTCTTCTAACACTCGTATCAAAATCAAATTTCGATCAAAACCAATCAAAAATATCAAACAGATAATTAACTTACCTTTGCTTGGATGATTATGCTAAAGAGTTTAAGTTTAAGTTTAAGCTTAATTATCATGTTCTTCAATTTGAATTAGTGTGCTATGTCATATTCAATGAATATGACATTTCGCCTAGATTCAAATCAAAAATAAAACATAATTGAATTACTTACCTTGGTGAAGCTCGTTGGATCTTCCTCTTCTTCACCTTAGTTTAAGTTCTGAACTTTGTTCTTCCTTAGCTCCTAGTTCCAGCAATTCAGCTCTTACTTTTAGATTATGTTATGAACGTCCAAGGCAGTGTTTTTATAGATTTTAATGAATGCCCTATTTAGTCTAGAAGTGTTCTTAGCTTAGGATCCTGTCTCTACTCCCAACCCTTAGATTTTAGTTGGTTTAATCTTCACCTTAGGTTGGAGATTCCTAATTGTAGTGAATCTCAATCATTGTCTTATCCACTTTTCCTAATTAGATTAGATTCATTGTCTTTTAATCCTAGCCTTTAATCTAATCGACTTGTTCATACAAAATTCTAGCCGTTGATTAACTTATGAGATTATGATTGTGTGTGATGCACTTTATATTATCTATTGTACACCCACCAATCACAATGAGTCAAAGTCAACCAAATAGATATTACTAAAATTTTTAAATTAGTCCATATTTTTCTAACTATTTACACTTTAATCCCTATAACGAGTGGGGTTATTACACTCGACCCGTGCTAAACGGTCACTCTACTTTACTCTTTAGTTCTTCTAGAGATGGGATACGGTCACCTGTTGATTTAGGTTCCCGTCGGTCAGTAATATCATACTTGGTGACTATTCACAAAACCACCTACTAAAATCGGTCCAATCGATATCGATTCGGATCAGCCGATCCTGACCGGTCTAGTGATTGGATTGGACTGATCCAATTGATCCATTTTTTTTTTAACTTCTAAAACGAACAATCCAACAAGTATCGCCCTGGACTGGTCCAATACCGACCTGTCCCGACCGGTACAGCTGGTCTGGTGACCGGTTCGGCCAATCCCATTTTATTTTTTTTAAGGGCGAGCCAACTTTTGGATCGGCCAGTATCGCCAATCCGGATCGGGATCAGTCGAGACCGGTCCGATCCAAGATCCCGAGACTTAAAACCCTGGTAGCACCTAATGGGTAAGTGCTTACCCAAAAGCAGTAGAGGAAGGCTACCCATAAGGAGAAGTTGCTAAGAACAACTTCTCTTATCACTAATGAGGGAAGCTATTTTTAAATTTTAATAATACCTATTTTACCCCTAAACTTTCATAAGCACTTAAATAAATGTATTTACCAAACGTTATTTTCTTCAAGTAAGCAGTTTATTGTTGTTGTGTATAAGTGCTTACATTGAGCCACTTATCCAACGAGTGCTTATTTAAAAGCACAAGCCGGACCAAACGCAGCCTAAAGAAATTTTAGGGTGGCAAATCAGTAATTTGAGACATGAATTGCCCAATTTATGCTCTCTTTTTTTTTGTGAAAATTTTAAGCCTAGTAAAGAATAGGTTTAAATAAGTAAAGCCCAAATTCGACTCATTCGGGGTTGAGTTGGTGATAGAATAAGGTCGGGTTCCTGACCTTTGCTCCCATGTTTTGACTTTCTAAATAAGCCCCTATAGGATCGGATTTCAGGCGGCTTATCCATTTAACCTGCACCATTGTCATCAAGATTTCAAGGACCGATCCGTACCGCCCAATCCGTATCAGAATCGGCTAGGACCGGTCCGACCCTAAGCCACGATACAACTATTGTATCAAGTGGCTTTGGATCGGACCGGTCCAACTGCTATCGGCACGAACCAGCCGGTACAACCGGTCCAATCGATCCAAAGTTTTTTTTTTTTTTTTAATTTGTAAATGTGACAATCCAACAGGTATCAACCTAGACCAGTTCGAGACTGATCGATCCCAATCTGTACCACCGGTCTGGCGACCGGTACCGTCATTCCAGCGATCGGTACCGCTGTTCCGACAACTGGAACTGCCAGTCCGGCCGATCCAACTTTTGTACCGGATCCTGACCAGCCGGTATCACATGATCCGAACCAGCCGGTATCACCAGTCCGGATCGGGATTGACCGGACCAGACTGGGATCGGTCGGGACTGGTCTGATCCGTGATCCTGAGACTTAAAACCTTGATTGTCATCCCTATTGAGGCCCTAGGACCCTATCCATGGGCTCTCATAGGCAACCCAAGCCTTAATTGCCTCAAAAGGGTTGAGCTCCTATGCCCAGTGGGGCGTTTTGGGGTTTACTTTGCAATCTCTTAACAATAAGATGGGCATTTTGGTCCTTACAAGTGTGTACATTATCATTTCCCATTGAACTATATACCAAACCATCATCAAGAGAAAAGAGGAGTGACATTGTCACCCACATGGACCAAAGTGGTTTGGAAATGAGAAAGACATGCATGGATGCGTGTGATGCATGAATTTCACAGCACCCTCTCCCTTACTACCTAATTATGTAGCTTTAAACACTTCCTCTAATGGAGATATCAACCTCCTTCACGAGGAGCTTTGCCATTCTTTGACCACTCCCTTTCTTTATTCAAAATGGCTTAAGCTCCATCTTCATTCTTCTTGTATGCATCATTTCATCATGGGATTCCCCATTATTAGATGCTGAAGTGTTCATGGTTCTAATGGAGGATGATGAGTCTGTCATCTCTTATAAATCCAAACAACCCCATCACAGGTCTGATTCTCCTTAAGCTTTCAGGACACTGTTTGCAGTCTATCTCACATTACTTGGTTAATCTGAATAATTAATTAAACTAATACTTATCATTTGTAGGGGAGATGAGAATGCTATGATACACAAGGAGAACCTGATTAAAGGGCATGATATCTTCTTGGAGTCTCTTCTCCAAACAAAATCCTACACCAAACTCTACAGTTACACTCATTTGCTCAATGGGTTCGCAATCGATGTCAAGTCCGAAGAGGTATATCAATATCGGGGAGTTCAAAAACATATTGTTTATGATTCAAATGCTAAGAGACATACATTATCACAATATAAAAGAATCTGCTATGGTAATATATAGTTTTATTGGAACTGTACATGATTTCTCATTGCTTTTTGAATCTTTTGCAGGCTATGGAAATTCTTCGAAATGCAAAGGGAGTTAGAGCCATCCATGAGGATATCAAAACGGTGAAGTTGACAACACATACACCAGAGTTTCTTGGTATCCCTTCTGGTGTTTGGCCAAATCTAGGAGGAACTAGCAATTCAGGTGAGGGGATGGTGATAGGTATGATTGACACTGGGATCAATCCAAACCATCCTAGTTTTATTATTAGCTCAGTTGGAGTAACTAGTGATGAAGGACAACTAAATAATAGCAAGTTCAAAGGCAAATGTGCAGAAGGAGAGGGGTTCCCACAAGATGCATGTGGTGGCCAGATAGTAGGGGCACAGTACTTTGCACCCGCTGCCATTGCTGCTGGTGATTTTAATGCCACACGTGACTACACGTCACCTTTCGACGCTGATGGCCATGGAAGGCAAGTTACACCATACAATTAAAGAAGTATTTAACAGATTCTTTTGAAAAGATAATAGTAAGGGAGTTAGATAATTTAGATAAGTGTATTAATGGTTTTCTGTTATTTCTATTATTATTATTATTTTTTTGAACTCCAGTTAGGAGTTGAAAATTAATGTGGTTGTATAAAACTCTATATGCTTTATGTTAATTACCTACTTAGTACCACCTTCCACTTCATTCCTATTTTATAACTGATGAAAGTTAAACAGCCATACAGCCTCAACAGCTGCCGGAAATCACAAAATTCCGGTAATAGCAAATGGCTTTGACTATGGATATGCTAGCGGCATGGCGCCGGGAGCTAGGTAATGAACATCCTTTTCTATCATAAATTGTCCAATTTCTCTTTTCCTCGTTCCCCTTCATTCCTAAGAATCCTAATTTGCATGATAACAAATTTAATTTGAGGGTGATTTCAAGCGTTTTAATGATTATTGTCTTACCTTGTTTTTTTAGGATTGCTGTGTACAAGGCCCTCTATACATTTGGAGGCTACATGTCAGATGTTGTGGCTGCAGTTGATCAAGTATGAGAAAAAAAATTGGCAACTAATTATCTTTTTAACCTTGTACTATGTCTATTTCAGAAAACTGAATTAGTAAATTACTTATAGGCAGTTGAAGATGGAGTTGATATACTGAGCCTCTCTATAGGGCCATCAAGTGTTCCACCAGGGCCATCAGCCTTCCTTAATGTACTAGAAATGGAGCTACTGTTTGCTACAAAAACTGGTGTCATGGTTGTCCAAGCCGCTGGTAATGGAGGGCCTTCTTCCAGTTCCATCCTCTCTTTTAGCCCATGGATTACAAGTGTTGCCGCCTCCATAACTGACCGCAAATACAACAATACTATCAAGTTAGGAAATGAACATAGCTTCTCTGGCACTGGCCTCGCACGTAAACTTAATACTAAAGAGTAGTCTTTGTTGTTTTTTGTCTTACTACTGTGTTCTACCATTATTGTTTTTGTTCCATTTTTCTTCTTTTGCAACTCCGACAGTTGGAGAAGTGTACTTTCCGATTTCTGCAGCAGTGGATGTCAGTAGTAGGAACACAAGCGCAGGCTATATATCTGTTGAGAGCTGTCAACACCCAGAGCCCTTCATTCGACCGTTGGTTGTAGGGAAATTGATCAACTGCACATACACCCTCGACTTTGAGTTTGAGGGTGCAAGCATTGCTACTGTTGCAGATACCATACAGAAAGTCGGAGCTGCCGGATTCATAATGACATTGAATCCTGACATGGGTTCAGAGCAAGTTAAGGGTACTACTGTGACCTTAAGAGTCCCCGGCATTGTGCTAAACAACATGCAAGCCTCCTCGGTATGTCACATTTACATCTAGTTTCTAACATAGTTATTACAGAAAAA
>JAUPMG010134902.1:0-11394 GCA_031762675.1 Pachysandra terminalis
AGAAGAAGAAGAAGAAAAATATCAAAAACACAAAAAACAGAAGAAGAAGAAGCTCCGATTCTCCGACCTGATTTTCCTCCGATTCTCCGACCTGATTTTCTCCGACCTGAATTTCCTCCGATTCTCCAACCTGATTTTTCGTCTCCGATCTGAAGAAGAAGAAGAAGAAGAAAAAGAAGAAAACAGGGGAAAGGAAGAAAGAAAGAAGCAGAAGAAGCAGAAGAAGGGGAAAGGAAGAAGAAAGAAAAAAGAAGAAGAAGAAGAGAAGAAGAGAAGAAGAAGAAGAAGAAGAGATTAAAAACCTTTATTTGTATTTTTTTATTTTTTTTTCTGGATTGTCTCGGATCTTCCGATCCAAAGTTGGATCGGTGATCCAACTCGGTCTCGGACCGGGATGATCCCCGATCCGAAACCGAGTTCAAACACTATGATCACATGTGAAAGGTCAGGTTCGTATTTCTGCAATAAAGGCACATGAAACACATTATGAACTGTAGCCAGTTGAGGTTGTAAGGATAATCTGTACGCCGCTGCCCTAACTTTGTCCAATTTCACAAATGGTCCAACAAACCTTTGAGCTAGCTTCCTTTTGCCGAATCTCGTAATGCCACGTATAAGAGAAACCTTCAAGAAGACGCTCCCCAACAGAAAACTCTAGCTTCCTCCTACGCGAATCCGCCTAACTCTTTTGACGACTCTGGGCAGCCTTCAATCTATCCCTAATCAGCTTCACCTTCTCGGTCAATTCCAAAACAACACCGGGCCCCATAAAATAAGTTTCAACGGTTTCATCCTCACACCGGCGATCTGTAAGGTCGGTCGTACAAAGCTTCAGTGTTTCATCACTCTTTGGCACTCTTCATTGAGTCCAAACATCCTCACATCATCCCTTTGGTTCCCATAAGGAATCCAAAGTCTAGTCAGGTCATTAGGTTACCCTTTAGGGCCCATTATGCATGAATGACCATCTTAAGCATGTCCTCATCGTACAAACTACATGCTATGCATAGACATGTTAATCTCACATGAACATCTAGTACTATATCATACCTTACATTGCTAAATGTAACACATGTCTTAGATATATTGAATTCTAAACACATGCATGGTCTTAACATATAATCATTCATCCATTTCAATCAAGTGTCCAGGATGATTAAGTCATATTATTCATGATCTCAAATTACATTTAATTGTCACTTCACTATCATTACTGACGGTACACCGTACCCCTGCCGGCGAGGCTGCTGACGGTGTCGGTGGATCTTTCCGGTGGCACCGGTGGATCTCAAATCACAAATTAGAGGTTTTTGTCGATGGACGCACCGGTATACCAGTCAAGTCCACTGGTGGAAGTCGTGTAGGGTTGGCTAGTCCGGTGCACCGACCCCTCCCTTGACAGAGCCTTGTACAATTCTTTCTTCGTCGGTGGACCCCGACGGTATACCGTCAAGTCTACCGTCCATTTACAAACACATGGTGATTGCCCTGTTGGTGGACCCCGACGGTATACCGTCGGTGCCACCGACGAGGCACGAACTTACACATTTTCTGGGTTTCTTGGAACATTCAATTCCCTATACATGCATTCTATTCTTCAAGTAATCTCGTACATTTAATCATGCTATTCTACATCATTTTAACACCATTTCACACATCATGGATCACATATATTATTCAATACAAAAAATCAGATATGCAAGATTCATTCAAACTCATGTGGATTCAATCAAACATATTCATTATTCTAAGATTTGATTCATCAAAACAAAGGAAAAACCCTCATTCATGGATCCCCGGAAGTACACGAGTACTTACTTGATCAAAAGTGTTGAATCCTAGTTGTTGTGCTTCAATTCTCTAGGTGAATCTTCAGAAATTCTTCCTTATTTCTCTTCTTCTCTCCTCTCTCATTTCTCAGCAAAAATCAAATTACAGATGTTTTAGGGTTTTGATTAGTGAAAGTTTGGTCATCTAACTCTTAGTCTATTCTTAGCCCTTGATTTACATTCAGTTCTTGTAAGAATAGATCTCAAAAGAATTTCGTCTTCAAAATTTACGTACCTAGATTTCGAAAAGATGTTGATAGTTCTTGTGGATCTCCTCTTCTAATTCCCATGTAGCATCTGACTCGTCATGGTGACTCCATTGAATTTTCAACATTGGTATTACCTTGGTATGCAACACTTGTTCCTTGTGATCTAATATCTTCATTGGAATCTCCTCATATGAAGCATCCTCCTTGATGGTAATGGTTTGCCAATCAATAATGCTAGACGAGTCTGGGTGGTATGTCCTAAGCATCGATACGTGAACACATCAGGTACTTGTGATAAATCAGGTGGTAGTAATAACTTGCATGCCACTTCCCCAAAACCTTTAGAAATACCCAGTTTCCAACTTCAAATTCTAACTTCCTCCTTCTAATGTCAGCATAATTCTTCTGTCTACTTTGAGCCGTTCTTAATCTTTCTCTGATAAGCTTTATCTTTTCCGTTGTTTCTTGTATCATTTCGGGTCCCATACCTACTGGTTCTCCTCGTTCATTCCAACATAAATGTGATCTACAAGGTCTTCCATATAAAGCTTCAAATGGTGCCATACCTATGTTGGTCTGATAGCTGTTATTGTATGAGAATTCCACTAGAGGTAGGTGTTCATCCCAACTTCCCTTGAAATCTAGGATGCAATCTCTCTACATGTCTTGTAATATTTGGTTAACCCTTTCTGTCTGACCATCGGTTTGTGGATGATAGGTAGTGCTGAAATTTAGTCCGGTTCCCATTGCCTTCTGCAAACTTTTCCAAAAACGATATAAGAAATGGGAATCTCTATCAGAAACAATTGTAATTGGTACACCATGAAGTTTTACAATTTCGTTTACATAGGATCTAGCCAAATCCTCCATACTTGCTGTTGCACGGGTAGGAATGAAATGTGCTGATTTAGTAAGACTGTCCACTATCACCCAAAGTGTATCGTGATTGAGTCTGGTCCTTGGCAATCGTGGTACAAAGTCCATAGAAATATGCTCCCACTTCCATTCTCCTACAGGCAATGGTTGAAGAGTCCCACTTGGCCTTTGATGTTCTACCTTGACTTGTTGGCATACCACACATTGAGCAACAAATTTTGTGATATCCTTCTTCATCTTTCTCCACCAATAATATCTCCTAAGATGCTTATACATCTTAGTCCCACCTGGATGAATTGAATACCGAGATCGATGAGCTTCCCTCAAAATTTCATTCTTTGAATCGTCATCTTCTGGAACACACAATCTTCCTTTCAATCTAATACTCCCATCTCCTTCACAAGTCCAATCGGGTTTTTGATCATCATTTGCTAACCTTTGCAACTAATGATCTCTCATTTGAGCTTCTACAATCTTCTCCTTCAAATCTGGTTTGATAACCAAGGTAAACAACTTCGCTTTCACTCCTTTGATATCTATCTTAACTCCAAGGTCTGATATTTCAAATAATTTCCACCCTTGAACTAAGAGTTGTGCTAAAAGACTCATAGGCTTCCTGCGCAACACATCTGCTACAACATTAGCTTTACCTGGATGATACTGAAGTGAAAAGTCATATTCATTCACCAATTCCATCCATCTTCTCTGTCTCATATTTAACTCCTGTGAAAATAGATATTTCAAACTCTTATGATCCGAGAATACCTCAAATGTCTCACCATAGAGATAATGTCTCCAAATCTTCAAAGCGAACACAATTGCTGCCAACTCCAAATCATGTGTAGGGTAATTCTTCTCATGAATCACTGATAAAAAAAAAAAAAGTTCTTCTAATGAATCTTTAATTGTCTAGATGCACAAGCTGTTACCTTCCTTTTTTGCTTAAGAACACAGCCCAATTCCAATAGTGAGGCATTTGCATAAATCTCATACTTGACTCCGTTTTTGGGAAGAGTTAAAACTGGAGCTGTTGTTAACTTCTTCTTGAGTTCCTGAAATGCCTTCTCACACTCTCCTGTCCATTGGTACTTCACATCTTTTCTAGTCAGACGAGTAAGTGGAACGACAATACGGGAAAATCCTTCTATAATATCCCGCCAAACCCAAGAAACTACGGATTTCGGTTGCATTCTTTGGTCTCTCCCAATTCAGTACTGCCTCTACCTTAGACGGATCTATGGAAATCCCATCCTTAGACACTACATGTCCTAAGAATTTCACCTCCTCTCTTCAGAATTCACATTTCTCAAATTTTGCATATAATTGATGATCCTTGAATGGTTGAAGTGTAACTCTGAGATGTTCTTCATGTTCTTCCCGAATCTTAGAGTAAAGCAAGAAATCATCCACAAATACTACTACGAACTGTTCAAGGTACGGTCGAAATACACGGTGCATCATATCCATAAAGGCCGCGGGTGCGTTTGTCAAACCAAAAGGCATAACAACGAATTCAAAGTGACCATATCGAGTCCTAAAAGCTGATTTGGTATATCCTCCTCCTTAATTCTAAGTTGATGATAACCCGATCTTAAATCAATTTTTGAGAAATACTTCGCCCCCTTCAGTTGGTCAAATGAGTCTTCAATCCTTGGCAAAGGATACTTGTTTTTCACTGTGACTTGATTCAATTGCCAGTAATCGATACACAATCTTAGGGTTCCATCCTTCTTGACAATAAGACTGGTGCTCTCCAAGGCGATGAACTAGGTCGGATAAATTTCAGTTGGAGTAGATTATCCAATTGAATCTTAAGTTCCTTTAACTCGGTAGGTGCCATTCTGTAAGTAGGTAACTCTATCGGGGTAGCACCTTGAACTAAGTCGATTGAAAATTCAGTCTCTCTCCTTGGTGGTAATCCGGGTATGTCTTGGAATACATCCCCAAATTGACAAATTACAGGTATAGACTCAACTCCTTGTTTCCCTTCGATTGCCCACAATTCGATTGCGGCAAGCTGATCAGTCATGTTTGATTTAAGCTCCTTAATCTTCATTAATGACCCTCTAGGAATTATAAATGTAATAGTCCTACTATGGCAGTCTATCCACACTCGATATGCAGTCAACCAGTCCATACCTAGGATCACATCATATTCCTCCATGTCTAAGACTATCAAATCATTAGGCATAGTAGTCTCTCCCATAACAATGGAACAAGATTACACATTCTAGTCAACGGAATGGAACCTGCTACAGGATTCTCCACTAGTAAATTATAATCTGATCCAACACTTTTCAATCCCAAGGCATGCATAAATGAACGAGATATGAATGACAATGATGCTCCGGTATCAAACAACACATGTGCTGAAGTAGAGAAAATAAGTAAGTTACCTTCTAACACTCCCCTCTGCAATTATTGGTCATACACCTTCTCTTCTCCTAAGTCAGTAGTCTGATTAATAGCATGCAATTGACCTCGAGGCGGTTGATAAGCTCGCTGCTACTGTTGCGGTTGTGGAGGTGGTTGATATTGTGGAGCTACTGGCCTTGGTCATCTTTGTTGGTTTTGCTGTTGAGGTAGTGGTACTTGCCTTGGAATAGGTGACGCTTGACCTTAAGCAACTTGTGGATAATACAGCTTAGGCACTAACTGTTGTGGAGCAAACAAAGGTCTAGGCTGGAAATTTTCGGGTTTCGGCCTTTGGAATGTTGCTGGTAAACAGCAATTCTTCTTGATATGACCCACTTTTCCACACTGGTGACATGTTCTGTTTTCAGCTTGATTCGATTGAACTGGTCGGTACTGATGTTGATACATCGGCACTCTACCCTCCTCAACTTGTTGCTTCTTGAAGTGTTCTTGATACCCCTTGAATCGATTTCCTTGTTGCTTCTCCTTTTTCTTATCCTTGCTCCTCTCCAATTTTCTTTGATCTTGTACCTTCATGTACTCCATGTTACTCCTCTCCACCTTCCTAGCAATGTTAACTACATCATAATACCTAGTAAACTCTCTTGCCAACAGTTTAGACTTGATATTCCCTTTCAGTCCATTCTAAGAAAAAAAACTTCTCCGTATCTACCGCATAGAGCGCACATTCTGACAATTCAGTAAGTTTAATCTCATACTCGGCTACAATCATGTTTCCTTGTTCTAATTTCATGAATTCAAGCTCTTTATCCTTCCTCACACTCTTCGGAAAATATTTCTCCAAGAAAATATATTTGAATCTCTCCCAACTCATTTCTTCTCCTTTCATTACCTCTAATGTTGTTTTCCACCATCTCCTAGCTTCTCCCTCCAACATAAATACAGCTAATCTTACTTTCTCCCTATTCTCACACATAATAGCCTCAAAGATGTGTTCAAGTTGATCCAACCGCCCTTGCGCTTCCATTGGGTCAATAGTTCCCTTAAATACGGAAGGCTCCAACTTCTTAAACTTTTCTATGGTCTTACTTGCTTGGTTCTCCTGAGATTGGACTCTGTTTGGACATTGATTCTGTCTCATAATATTTGCCATTTCTCCCAAGGTTCGGTATAGATCTACTATATGAGGATTTTGTTCCTCACCGTCACCCAATGAACTAGCACCAGCTGTTCCTACTCCTCTTCCTTTGGCCATTTTGAAATCAGATGGTAGAGATAAGACTAACATCCCAAATAAATATTAATTACACATATCCTACACTTGACATGAGGTGTTAGCTAGATAACCATGCCTTCGTATTCACAAACATCAAACAAAAATAGTAAAAAGTTAAAATTTAAATTTCTAGGCTTTGATACCACTTTTTCACATCCAAACTCCAGGGTGTACCTCATGAACCCATGGATAGTCCCCCAAAGTTCTAAGACTGCAACTCTCACCTCTTCCCTACACACTGCTAAGAGGTGGCACACCCAATAAATAAATATAACAAGCCATTCATACATTTTGACGTCAACGGAAGCATTCATTTATATCGTGTTATATGTAATTCATAATTCAATATATGGTATGTCAAATCTATTTAACTAAACGAAGAAATAAATCATCACACATATAGGTTCCAAACATCATAGTTTAATACAACCCATTCCAAATAACAAATTGTTCATAACATTCCCAAGCTTCTATAACTCTCACTCCTTGATTTGTAATGTCATCGTCATCGTCCTCTCACCTCTAGGCCGGTCAACCTGAAATGTTAGGAGCCAAAAGGCTTGAGCTACAAGCTCAGCAAGTACAATGTACTAACATTGTGGAACGTGAAATGATGGTTTTCCATGGATGCATGCTATGCCATGAAATAATGCTTTGGTTTATTCTTTGTATGCTATGTCATGAACAATTAAGCCATCATCCCAAGTAATGGTAGGTACAATACACATGAAATGCAATGCATGCTGTTGCAATTATAACCGCTGGATATCAACGTTAGATTCCCACTGAGGCCACCGATGCATCTTTATCGATCTTTGTGTACTGCACAGTTTTAGGGCCTTTAAACCCATAGGATTCTCTTGTCCCACGGTCATTTTTGATCTAAGGAAGCGCGATCGAGGCAATCTTTCAGCCCCCGTGGAACATCCCAGCTCACAATTATCCAATAGATTACTCACATCACACATGTATAAATACTATCCTGATAGATACATATGTGCTCATGTCCTCACTCATATATATACTCTATCCTGATATATATATCCGTAACATTCCGGGACAAAGGGTAGCCAATCCCTCTCCCAAGTCATCTTTGACTTATATCGTGTCCTTTCCGGACATCAGTGTTTCATCACTCCTTGGCACTCTTTATTGAGTCCAAACATCCTCACATCTTCCCTTTGGTTCCCTTTATAAGGAATCCAAAGTCTAATCGGGTCATTGGATTACCCTTCGGGGCCCATTATGCATGAATGATCATCTTAAGCATGTCCTCATCATACAAACTACATGTTATGCATAGACATGTTAATCTCACATGAACATCTAGTACTATATCATACCTTACAAACATATGGTGATTGCCTTGTCAGTGGACCACAACGGTATACCGTCAGTGCCACTGATGAGGACAAACTTACACATTTTTTGGGTTTCTTGGCACATTCAATTCCCTATACATGCATTCTATTCTTTAAGTAATCTCATACATTTAATCTTGTTATTCTACATCATTTTAACACCATTTCTCACGTCATGGATTACATAATATTATTCAACACAACCAAATCATGAGATGCAAGATTCATTCAAACTCATGTGGATTCAATGAAACATATTCATTATTCTAAGATTAGATTCATATTCATGAATCCCCGGAAGTACATGATATGCAAGATTCATTCAAACTCATGTGGATTCAATGAAACATATTCATTATTCTAAGATTAGATTCATATTCATGAATCCCCGGAAGTACATGAGTACTTACTTGATCAAAAGTGTTGAATCCTAGTTGTTGAGCTTCAATTCTCTAGGTGAATCTTCAGCAATTCTTCCTTCTCTTCTTTTCTCCTTCTTCTCTCCTTTCTCAGAAAAAATCACAATAGAGGTTTTTTAGGGTTTTGATTAATGAAAGTTAGGTCATCTAACTCTTTGTCTAGTCTTAGCCCTTGATTTACATTCAATTCTTGTAAGAATAGATCTCAAATTTTATTTTAAAGTGATAGTGATTTGGTGTATCTACATTTTAGCCATTTCATATACTTCACCCAATAGAAAAGGTTATTTACTATTTCTCATTTACTCCCAAAAGTATTACAACTTAGTTTCTAAACTTCTGAAAATTACAGCTTAGTCCTTTTTACTCATTAAAGTTTCAGTTCATTACAGGACATCCTCTTCTCTGGTCCGCAACTGATGATATCCTGATTTCAAGTTTAATTTCGAGAAATACATCACCATCTAGTTGATTAAATAACTCCTCAATCCTTGGCAAATGATCCTTGTTCTTGATCGTCACACTGTTGAATCTTCTGTAGTCCACACACAATCTCATGGAGCTGTCCTTCACAAAGAGCACCCAATGGAGACGGGCTGAACCTCATAAAACCCAATGTGAACAGCTGGTCAATCTGCTCCTTGAGTTCTTTCAACTCATTTGGAGCCATCCAGTAAGTCGCTAGAGAAATAGGCAGTGTTCTGGAAATCAGGTTGTTGTAGCACCAAAACATACTCATCTCAATGAGAGAGAGCACTTATATATTAACTAGGATTAGGGAAAACTGTAAACAGAAAAGTAAATACACAAAAGAGAGATGGGCTTATGAGCCGTTAGGCCCACTCGCCTGTTCTAACACTCCCCCTCTGGCTGGAGCATATATATTGTTCATGCCCAACTTGTTACAAATATATCCAATCCTATTCCCAGTCAATGATTTAGTAAGCACGTCCGCCAGTTGCTCCGCGGTTCTCGCGTGTTTTAATGATATCTCTCCACCTTGTAGTTTCTCTCTCACAAAATGACAATCAACCTCAATATGCTTCGTCCTTTCATGACACACAGGATTAGATGCAATGTGAATGGCTGCTTGGTTATCACACCACAACTTGGATGAACTTGAAGGGGGTATTCGAGTTCACTAAGGAGCTGTCGCAAGTAGATAATCTCACTAGTAGCGTGAGCCATAGACCGATACTCAGATTCTGCTATCAGTGGTTGTTTCTTACTCTTCCAGGATACTAGATTCCCTCCTACAAAGATGCAATATCCAGTGGTAAGACTTACAATCATTGGGAGATCCTACCCAGTCTACGTCTGAGAACCCTTCAATATCCATATGACCTTGGTTGCTATATAACAAACCTCGACTCGGAGTGCCCTTAATATACCGAAGGATATTCAATAGTGCATCCCAGTGAGGAACTCGTGAAGCTGACATAAACTGACTAGTTACACTGACAGAGAATGCAATATCTGGACGAGTAACAGCAAGATAGTTCAGCTTTCTACCAGACGTCTATACTTCTCAGGATCAACAAATAACTCTCCATCCTCTGGAGACAGTTTCACTCCAGGAGCCATTGGAACATCAGACGGTTTGCATTGATCATCCCTGTGTCACGCAACAAGTCCAAAGCATACTTTCTCTGTGGCAAAGAAATCCCACGATGACTTTTGGCAACTTCCAACCCAAGAAATATCTTAATGGACCCAGATCCTTTGTCTGAAACTAAGTTTGTAAGAATGATATCAAGGACGATATACCCATAGTATCACTGCCTGTGATGACAATATCATCTACATACACCAAAAGAATGCTCTCTGCATCAAATTAGCGAAAGAAAATCGAATGATCCTTGGACGCTCTTTGAAGCCCAAACTTCAACACCACCATCGTGAATCTTCCAAACCATGCCCAAGGTGATTGCTTTAACCCATATAGGGACTTTTTCAGCCTACACACTAGATTAGACTCCCCCTGAGCAACAAAGCCAGGCGGTTGCTCCAAATACACTTCTTCCTGCAGATCACCATTCAGAAATGCATTCTTAACATCCAACTAATATAAGGGCCAACCATAAGACGCTGCAAGAGATATAATAAGCCGGACCGAGGCCAACTTCGCAACTGGGGAAAAGGTATCTGTATAGACAACACCATAAGTTTCAGCATACCCCTTCGCAACTAATCAAGCTTTAAGACGGGCAACAGACCCATCTGGGTTCATCTTGACCACATACACCCATTTACATCCAATAGATTTCTTGCCAGGAGGCAAGGCCACAAAATCCCATGTCTGATTCGTCTCAAGAGCTGTCATCTCATCTAACATGGCCGCTCGCCAATCGGGAGAATACAAGGCCTTAGATAAAGACCTAGGGACCCAGAAAACATCCAATGTAGAAATAAATGCCTGTAGAGTCGGAGATAAGCCTGCATATGAAACTGTGGCTGAAATAGGATACCTGGCACAGTCACGACGACCCTTTCGAAGAGCAATAGGGACATCAAGATCAGCCGGTGGATTAGGCAATGAGGAGTCCAATACAGTAGAGGACAGCTCATGAGCAATTACGAGAGTGGTACGAAAATCCTGCGTGACCCACGAACATATGTCTGAACCGGAGGACTAACACGCGTGAAAGGCATACTTGGAGAAGCTCAGATGAGATCATACACGAGAAACTCATCAAGAGGAGACAGCTCCGACACACTAGGCGACGACGAAGGAGAGGAGAAAGGAAAAGACTCACGAAAGACGACATCAGATGACATTAGATACTGTCCCAACTCAGGAGAATAACACCCATAGTTTAAAGACTCGGTTTCGGTCCCGGTCCGATCCCGAGTTGGACCGCCGATCCAATTCTGGATCGGACAATCCGAACCGATCCCGAGGTAAAAAAAAAGCCCAAATATAAAACCTAACTTGTTTTTTTCTTCTTGTTTTGAACGATCTGGAAGCTGCGGAGGCTTCTAGATCACTCTTTCCTCTCTCGCAGGTTCCAGAATCCCAGATCACTCTCTCTCGATCAGGTTCCATCT
>JAUPMG010134913.1:0-11394 GCA_031762675.1 Pachysandra terminalis
ACATTTATTTAAGTGCTTATGAAAGTTTAGGGGTAAAATAGATATTATAAAAATATTGTTAAAGTATAGAAATGACATTTATTTAAGTGCTTATGAAAGTTTAGGGGTAAAATAGATATTATAAAAATATTACTAAAGTATAAAAATGACATTTATTTAAGTGCTTATAAAAGTTTAGGGGTAAAATAGGTAATTTAAAAATATTACTAAAGTTGTGAAATAGCTTAACACATAAGCGAGCAGCTTCTAGCCTTCCACCACTGCTTATCCATAAGCGTTACCAAACACATATTTAATTTTAAAAAGTGCATATATAAGCTATAAGCTGCAATAAGTACTTATAAAAGTCAGGCCAAACACAGCCAAAGGCTAATAACAAGTAATACATAAATTTCACTTTTGCTATGGTTGTTGTTTAGTGGTAAGAACTTCTTATTTTGCCTGGGGAGACTTGGGATTAATTCTTAGTAGTAATACTTTTGCTCTATTCAGGCAAACATGGGCGGGCTCAATCTTGACAAATGATATGGTGGGCAGACTTGAGCAAGCATTGTATAAAACCCGAAGCTCAAGCTGGGCCTGGCCAACAAAAGTGTTACTTATATTTAGTGTGTGGCCCAACCTAAGCCCGGCTAGCGTTGCCACCCCCTAGTCTCAATTCACGATACAAACTATTGTATTGCGGTGCTATGGGCCGGACTGGTACAATCGATCCGACCGGTCTTGATATTTTTTTAAAGTTTGTTTTTCTGACGGTCCAGACCGGGTTTTGATTGGACCAGTTTGGTATCAACGGTCCCGACTAGTATTGCCTGTCTAGTGGCCAATCCTGACAACCGATCCATCGGTCTGATGATCGATCTATTTTTATTTTTTATTTTTTTAAATTAAAAATTTGATTGTTGTTATACTGATTCGGACCGATCAGTCCCGCCAGTCCAGCGATCGGTCCAATCTGATCCAAATGTTTTTAGTTAAAATTTTGATTGTTTTTGTATCGGATCCGGACCGAGCGGGACCGGTCTACTCAAGTCAAGTTGCTAAAAATCCAAGCCCAGAAGCTTCTCGAGCCAAAAAGAGAAGGAAAAATCCAAACTAGAAAACAAGAAAAGAAAAGACGAAGGAAACACTCATACGCAGCTCAGAGGCCCACATGCCAGACAGTCAGTTTTTTAAATATTGATGGGTCCCACATATGAGTGAGTAGTGAGTGGGGGACCCACCTCAAAACAAAACGGTGACGTGTAGTTCCAAGTTTTGGCCTTTAACTGAAGCAGCAGCGTTGTCAAAAAGCTGAGACATGTCAGAAGAGTTACGCACTACTTTAATGTCTTCCTCTTTCTCTCTCTCTTCTGATGAAGTACGAACAAATTGGGGGTTGGATTTTAAAGCAGAAGGGAAGAGATGATAGGGAGATGGGTCTAGTCTAATATTTTCATTTCTTTTCTGTATTTCTTTCATCTCATTCTTCTTATCGAGATGTAAAGCAATTTTTGGCTTTTAAACCTCTCTTTCTCTCTCTGTAGCTTTTCCTTTACAGTGTTGGTTCAGTCCCAGAGCTGTTGTTGGTGCAGGTTGCAGTTGCAGTCTATTAGTAGCTCTTCGCCTGTTCTTGAGTTTTTGAGGCCTATATCTCAATGAAGGCCCAAAGCCCACCTACAAAAATTCCTCGCCGTGCAGATACTGGTAATCAATCAATCCCATATTTCCAATCTTTCTTTTGATCTCTGTTTGTTATTCTTTATTGTTTTGTCACTTTTGTTCTCTGTTTTACTGTTTTTTTTTTTTTTTTGGTTTTGATGAAGGAGTGGGGTTGATGGGATTGGAAGAAGGAGGAGGGTCACCTTCTACTGGGCTTTGGCTAGGGCTTGGTTCTGGGTCTGGGCCTAGGCCTGGACTTGCTCATTCAAAGTCTAGTAGTTTAACCTTTCTTCAGTTGCAGGAGCTAGAGCACCAAGCTCTTATCTTTAAGTACATGATTGCTGGCCTTCCTGTTCCTTTTCATCTTGTCCTTCCCATTTGGAAGAGTGTTGCAAGTTCTCTTGATGGTGTTAATGGTGGTTTTAATCAACATTATCCCAGCTGTAAGACCCCCTAATTCCTTCCTTTTTCCTCAATAAATTATTTCAAATCTTTCTCCTTCTTTTTCTTTTTCTCAAATTAGTACAATTTTTTTTTTCATTTCTTTTTGTTTTATGGAATTTCCTTTAGAGATTTGAGATGGGGCTTTCTTGTTTTGATCTGGGTTATTTTTTATTTATTTTTTTCTTTTCCAGTTCTAGCCTGTAGTCCTCTATCCTTCGATTACAGACACAACATGGAACCAGAACCAGGGAGATGCAGAAGAACAGATGGAAAGAAATGGAGATGTTCAAAGGATGTGGTTCCAGATCAGAAGTATTGTGAAAGGCATATGCACAGAGGCCGTCAGCGTTCAAGAAAGCATGTGGAAGCTTCAAAAACTAGTACAGCTTCTGCTAGTAGCTCCACTACAACAACAACAACAACAACAACAACACCCATCAGTACCAGCGACTCTGTTGTTGTCGATTCAAACACAAATCTCTCCATATCAATCCCTGTAAGTCCTCAACTCCTGACCAACAGTAGCAGGAACAACCACAACCACAACAACAGTAGTTGTAATGCTTCTCCAGGATTGGGTTTCTTTCGAAAGAGTGTTCTTCAAGGTGGTATACCTGTTAAAACTTTCTATTTGTAATTCGAGTGTTTTTCCCCCCTTTTCCAAAGGTTTTTGAGACTATATGTTGAGGGTTTGTTTCAACCAATAGATTCATTGTTGTTCTTGGTGTTGTTGGTACCTGTTAAAACTTTAGATTTGTAATTTGAGAGAGCTTTTCTTTTCCTTTTTCTTTTTTTCCCGTTTTCCAAAAGTTTTTGAGACTAGATGTTAAGGGTTTGTTTCAAACAGGAGATTCATTGTTGTTCTTGGTTTTGTTTGGTTCTTTTCTGTTTTATTTTATTTTATTTTCTGTTTTATTTTATTTTATTTTTGGGTGTGAAAGGGCTTTTGTATGGTTTTGATTGTCTCTGATATTACCTTACTGTTTAGGCTACCATATCTGCTTCAGTATTTCTTCTCTTTTCTCTCCCTTATCTTTTCCTGCTAATAAAGATTAGAAGTTTCATGGTAAATTGAAGGCTAAAATGAAATTTTTTGGAACTGTTTTAATATGAAGGATTTTGCTGTTATTTGTTTGTTTCCTGTGTACACTGAAACCTTTATGTTTGTTAGTGGTAAGATTTGTTGGGGACCCTTTATATTGAAAATAGCAGTCTCTTGGTGAACAGTTTTTTTTTTTTCTCATTTGTACTAAGACTAGTAATTGTGTTTTCTAGTAGTTTCTATTTTATATGAGGTTTTGATGATCATGTTGATTTGATGTTTCCAAGTTTCCAACAATGGAGTTGTGAAAGCATTGTGATAAAAAGATTCAACTAATGCATCATATCAATCTAAGTTAGACTATTTGGCACCTTGGGTTTTAGAGAAAGAAAAGAAAAGAAAAAATAAGTGGAAAATAAAGAGAAGAAAAGAAATGATTAGAATTTCTTTTCCGGTGTTTGGTTAAGATGAGACACATGAGAAAAGAAAATCAGATTCCGACAATGTTTTGGTGAATTCTCATATATTCCGAAAAGGTTGATTGATTACCAAGGAAAAATAAGAGATGCCATGGGTTAGGTTGGAGTATTAGAGAGTACTGGTAGCCTTTCTTTTATTTTCTTTCAAAATCTCTACTGTTTTGAGGAGAAAGGTTTTGATCCCAGAGAGATTTTTTTTAACGTATTTTTTCTATCTCCACCTCTTCTTTCTTCACAGAAATAGGAGAAAGTGATTTCTCTAGCATTTTCTTCTTTTCTTTCAAAATCTAAGGTTCCCAACACAACCTAAGTGTCTGTGCTAATGAATTCCAAGTCCTGCTAAAAAAGGTAGTCCTTTACAATCCTGGGAGGATGTTATTCTTGTTGGTATCAGATTGGAATCTATCTATATTCCTTTGCTTTCATTGATTTCATGAAGAAAGTTTCGAGTTGAGTGGATTTTCTATTTTAAGATCCTATTCGACTTCTCTATTTCAATCTTGTTTGTTTGTTTCACTGAGGGATTTCTTTTGGGTTTCTTCCTTGTGTCATTTCCCATCATTATCACATTTCTTTTCTTGATTTCTTCCAAGGATTCTAAGTAGTCTTTTGTTCCCCACATTCTTCTCAGTTTTAGGTAGCAGTAGCCCGTGGTACGATTGCAAGAACAGCATGGAAACTGAACCAGGAAGGTGTAGAAGAACAGATGGGAGGAAATGGCGGTGTTTCAAGGACGTCGTCCTGGATCAAAAGTATTGCGAGCGGCACATGCACAGAGGTTCGAGGAAGCATGTAGAAGCCTCGCGAACTACTCCTATTACCACAATTGTTACTACTACCACCATTACCAGTACTACTTCCCCTGCGAATGCAGCTGCTAATAATGCTGAATCTTTGCCAAACAATGGAAATGGCGATTGTGTGAACACAAACAGCAAACTCTCGATCTCAATGGCAGTAAGTCCTCTACCAATTACCAACAACAACAACATCGACGACCGTGATAGTAGTAATGCTTCTCCGAGACTGGGTTCCTCCCCGAAAAGTGTCCTAAGTAGTTCCAGTAAGTCTTAAACTTTTGCAATTTGAGTTGTTTTTTTGCTTGTTTTTAGATCAGTTGAGGATTAGTTGCTTCAAACAATAGAGACAAGGTTGTACCTAGTATGGTATGTAGGACTTTTTTGACTTTGTAAAGAGATTTCAGAGTCACTGACCCTACTACATTTTGTTGGCTTATGTGTGGTTTGAGTTATGTTTAATCAAAATCTTCTTCTTTAGGTTACCTTGTTTGACTATTACTTTGTGAAGAAATTCCAAAGTTTATTGATAATTCCAGGTGAGTAAAAAGAGACCCCATGGGGCTTTAAATAAAGTATGTAAGATAAATATAGTAACCTAGTCTCTAATCTAGAAGCAATTTTAAAAACTTATATCTTATAAATCAAATTCTTATCTTGCCTTTATCTTTTTCTTGAATTTCTCAATCAAATCTCTTGTATTTCTTGATTTTGTTATTGCCTTGTATCTTTTTCTTGAATCACTCCTTAAGTTGATACAATTCAGACTCCTATATATTTTCTCTATTACTTTGGGCTACTTGCTTGTCTATTCCCCCGAGTCGATCAGAATTGGATTTGGTAGCAGAGTTGCAAGCCAATTGGTGGTTTTTTGTTGTTTTTTGTTGGGGGGGTGGGGGATAAGAATGAGCTCTACCAGTGGAAATTACAAGTCTCAGCAACTGTGTTTTTGCATTCTTGATGGATTCCAAAAAATTGGATCAGGAGTCTTATAAAATTTCTAGGATCCTATATTAGAATATAACTTCAAAGTTTTGATTTAAGAATCGTTTGGAATTCAATAGTTCATGAGTACGAATAGGACGTTTCTTTGAGTTCCAATTGGGAGATAACTGAAATTCCCGTTTTTATTCGAGTCTGTAAAATTTGTCGTGATCGACCTATGCTCATTTGAAAAAGACGGGGAGAGAGGTAGAGAAGGACCGCCTCCTTCTTTAAGACGTGAAGAAGAGGTGGTAGAAGCAGGGATCGGACCTGTGGTGGCTAAAACAGAGGCTGGAAATGCGGTACCGTCACCGTGGCGGCAATGATGGAAGGTTCGCCTGACGGAGATAGATTAAGTAGAATCAGCTCTGATCTCATGTTTTACAACGAAGAAATAGAAAGAACGATAGAAATAATCAAACACTGGAAAAGCGGTACCGTTATTGGTGGCGGCGATAATGGAAGGTTCGGCCTGACGGAGATAGATTAAGTAGAATCAGCTCTGATCTCATGTTTTACAACGAAGAAATAGAAAGAACGATAGAAATAATCAAACACGACGGAGGGTAGGAAATCATTATTATTGTTGTTTTGAACATATCCCTGAGTCAGAAATGATATTCATTATGCAAAGGACGTGTCCATCGTAAACAACCAATTGGTGCTCAATAAAAACCATACACGTCTTAAAGAAAGAGGCGGTGCATCTTTATAGACACCGTTAAGAATTATAGGATTAGGTTTATTAATGGGTTTAAACATGTCCAAAGAAATCCATCTAATCTAAAACCAGATTCATTTGGTGATAAGACTTTGTGAGGTTAAAAATAAGATATAGGGTAAATTTTACAAACCTCCCTTGAGGTTTGGTATAATATCTATATACCTCCCTTGTCCTTCTCAAAAGACAAATACGTCCCCTCTTCATTCAGACATAAACCTCTTAGGTATTAACAGAAATCATCAATTTTTTATATAATTTAGACTATTTTTTCCTTGTATTTAAACCTATTATGCCTAAAGATGTAAACGGGCCGGTCCACTCGTGGGCTATTCTGGGCACGGCACGGTTAGGGCGGGCCTAGGCACAGCACGGCTCATAAGCTGTGTTCATGTTGGGCTTCACTTTGGAGCCCAGTGTGCCGTGCTTGGGCACGAACCGCTAAAGGCACGAGCACGGCATGGCTTGCGGGCCGCCTAGCACGACACGTGGGCACGTCACAGAGGCCCACTCCCTTGCGTAGACACGTGGGCCTGGCAATGCACGCGGGTGCGAGGGCCTAGCACGGCACCCTTGCTCACATGGGGTCCGCACCGGCTCGATTAGCCCAATCCGGCAGTTTAGCCGGATTCAGACTAAAAAACTACCCGTTTTGGCCGAAAACAGGCCAAAACTAGCCGTTTTCTCTCAATAACAGTTATTTTGGCCGGATTTTTAATTAGAAATTGTATTTTGACTAAATTTATCCTCCCAATAGTAAAAAACACGGCTAGTTGAAGGGTAAAGTTGGTCTTTTTAACAATAAGGGATGCTTATAAATAAATAAAAAACACTATTAAATTCAACCCACAACTCTCTCTCAATCTCTCTTCAGCATCTCTCAAGCATTCAAGTTTCAATAATTTTCTCTTGAATTTAATTTTAAATTCTCAACTCTCAAGTCTCAAGAGCTTGAATTTGGGTTTAGGAAGCTCCTAAAGGTATTTTTTTATTTAGTTTTATTCTACATTTTTTAGTATACTAATATTATATTTACTACGTAATTCTCTACTTCTACCTTTCTTTTATATTAAGTATCACATAATTAAACTGTAATATTATTATATTATATTTTATATTATTTAAATAAGAAAATGGCTGGTAGACCAGGTCGTGGTAGACAGGTCAATGCTCACTTTGATACAGCTGATATTAATTTTCTTAATCAAACAATTCCTAATTTTGAAATATCTGAATCACCTTTAGAGGAGGTGGAAGAGCATGAGGAAAATGCTCCTTCAGAATCTGTGAATGAGCAAGACTCCACTTCATTAGTTGCTGGAGGGCCACCTAGTAAAAGGAAAAAAATTTAAATAGTTTGGGACCATTTTACTTGTGACAAAACATCAAGTGGAGAACCTTTAACAGTATGGAAATATTGCAAAACTAAATTATCCTGCAAAAGCTCTAATGGCACAGGATCCCTTAAAAGACACATGGATAGTTGTCTTAAAAAACAAGGAGCAAAAGATCCCAGACAAAGCCAATTAAGCTTTAGTGCTTCAAGTAGCTTAGGAACATTTGTTTTTAATCAACAAAATGCAAGACACAAAGTATATATATATATATAACAAGTGAATTACCATTCGCTGCTGCTGAAAGTATACAACTTAAAAGATTTATTAAAAATACTTTTGGTGATCAATTTAAACCAATATCACATAACACATGTAAAGATGATGCAATAAAGATGTTCCAAACTAAAAAAGATGAATTAATTACTTTTTTGAAAAACATCCAAATAAATTTGCTTTAACATCCGATTGCTAGACTAGAAATCAAGAATTATGATATATAACAGTAACTGCTCATTTTGTAGATACAATTTGGATTTTACAAAAAAAGATACTAAGTTTTAACGTGTTTGAAACCCCACATTCAGGAGCAAACATAGCTTTTGCTATTCTTGATGTTTTAATGAAATATAAAATATACGACAAACTTATATCTATAACATTAAATAATGCAAGTAACAATAATCTAGTTGTAGAAATTTTAAAAAACCAATTATCTCTTAGTCTTAATGGAAGACTTTTTCATGTTCAATGTGCTTGTCACATAATTAATTTACTATTACATGACGGTTTAACCTTAATCAAACCATATATAGATATTATTAGAGAATGCATTGCTTTTCTATTTAGTTCACAGTCCAAGCAACAAGAATTTTATTAATTGTGTAAAACTTATAATATAAAAGCTAAAAATTTCCCTATGGATGTTAAAAATCGTTGGAATTCAACATTTTTAATGTTAAAAAGCACATTAGAATATAAAGATTTAATTACTAAATTTTGTAGAATAAAAATGCCTGATTGTCGTTTGACTGATTCAAATTGGAATACAACTGGTATATTTAAAAATTTTTAGAAATCTTTAATGATTGTACAAAAATATGATCTGGTAGTTATTATCCAACTTCTCCTAAAATACTATCATGTTTATATAACATAAGCTATGTTTTTGCAACATACATAAATAAACCCGATTTTAAAAATATATGTGAAAAAATGGAGTATAAATTTTTAAAGTCTTGGAAAGATATTCCCTTATTATATTTATCAACTATAATGAACCCTACGATTAAAACTTACAGGTTTATAACACAATTATTAAATGAATTCAATAAAAAAATGCAACTTATTGAAGAAGTTAATATCAATAGTGAAGATACTATTGATATAAGCAACCCACCAACATTAGTTAATATTAATGAAATTAAATCATTACTTAAACAACATTTTAATGAATATTAATTACAATTAGGTAATAATATTACATCAATGGTTCAAACACCTCCACTAATACATAGATCTAATCCATCTTTTAATATACTACACAATATCGGTTTAATGGGAAACCGATCAATGAATGGTAGTAGTAGTACATATTCAGAATTATCACTTTACTGAAACATCAACATATTAACTTTTAGTAATACAGAGGAATATGATAATTTTGATTGTTTGGCTTAGTGGAAAGCAAACATAACTCAATATCCTGTGCTTTTCACCATGACCCATGATCTACTAACGGTTTCACTGTTTATAGTGGCTTCGGAATCAGCTTTCAGTCCAGGTAGAAGAGTGGTGGATGAATATCGAGAAAGATTATTACCAGACTTTGGAGTGTTGCATTTGCTTGAAGGATTGGTTCGATGCTAAAGATAGGACACAAATATAACTCAATATCATGTGCTTTCCACCATGACCCGCGATCTACTAACGGTTCCAGTGTCTACAGTGGCTTCAGAATCAGCTTTCAGTGCAGGTAGAAGAGTGGTGGATGAATATTGAGAAAGATTATTACCAGACTTTGGAGTGTTGCATCTGCTTTAAGGATTGGTTCGATGCTAAAGATAGGACACAAGACGAGCTTGATTTGAATTCACTTGAAGTACAGTTTGAAAATTTAGAACTTAATTTGTAAATTTTTTTTTTATTTTCGCTCAATGTAATTTTTAGTTGTATGTTTGGGGTTATAGTTTGTAAATAAATGCAAATGACAGATAGGTGAGTGGGTGCCAACCTAGTTGGGATGTGCTCATACTATAGTAATGCAGTTAGCAACCCAAACCCTTTGTACAATTTTGATTCAATAAATAAAATAAGATTTTTTTTTTCATGTGCTCATATTGTTGTCACTTGTATTAGTTAAATAATATTAATATTATAAGTTGTAAATAATTTATAACTTATAAATTTTCTATAAGTTGTATTATATAGACCTTTAAAGTTGTATAAGATTTTATAAGTTGTAAATTAACATGTAAGTTTTTACAAGTTTTATAAGTTTAAACTTATATTTTTTTTACAAGTTTTTATAAATTTTTATAATTTTACAGTTATATTTTTATAAGCTTTTGCAAGTTTTATAAATTTAAACTTATATTCTTTATAATTTTTTATAAATTTAATTTATATTTTTGTGTATGTTTTTATAAATTTTAATAAGTTTTACATAAGTTGTAAATATTATTTTCGCTTAGATAAATTTTTATATAAATATTATAAGTTGTAAATAATTTTTAACTTGTAAATTTTTTATAAGTTTTATATAAATATTTTAAGTTTTATAAGTTATAAATTAACTTGTAAGTTTTTACATGTTTTATAATTTTTTATAAGTTTTATAAGTTAAAACTTATGATTTTATAAATGGTCATAATTTTTTATAAGTTTAATTTATAATTTTTTTAGGCTGTTACAAGTTTTCATAAGTTATATAAGTTTAAATTTATACTATTTATAATTTTTTACAAGTTTTATATGTTTTTTTTATAGATTTTATAAAAAATGGTAATGTAGTTGGCATTTGGGATGATATCTGGATCCCAGGCAGGCATGATGGGTACTTTGGAGGATTCACGACCTCCTGTTTCGACTGTTAAATGGGTTACGGAGCTAATCAATCATTGAAATTGGGATAGAACAGCTCTCAATACGCTATTTCCTACATGGATTGCTAGGAACATTCTAACTATACCAGACCTAAGCAAGGAGGAGGAGGATTAATTCATGTGGTGGCGCTGCAAAGATGACAATTTTTCTGCTAAGTCGACATATGATTCAGAAATACAACAGATAGCCCTTCACCACTCAACCGCCACGAAAAAAGCTTGCAAAAATAGTTGGAAAATGAAAATCCCAGAAAGAGTTGAAGCTATTCATATGGAAGGTTATGAGTGGAACCCTCCCCACTTCCTTTGAGCTGTTCAAAAGGAAAATCGTGCAATCGGCAGAATACCAAATTTGTGGGATACAAACGGAAGATCTTAATCATGCTCTCTTTTATTGTGAATGGGCCCAGGCTGTCTGGTTTGGATCACAACTCTCAATTCGAAGTAAGAATCTCAATGTTCAATTCTTTACAGAGATGATGGCAAAACTCTGTACAAAAGACAGATTTTCAAAGAATGGAGAATGGTGGTTAGTAAATGGCTGCTATCCTTTGGATAATATGGAAGACCAGAAATGAAGTATTATTTAATAATAAAGTCCTAAATATCAATCAAATTCTTACAACAATATCTTGGGTTTGGTATGAATTAGGGCTGTAAACGAGCCGAGCGAGCCAAGCTTTGCCCAGCTGTAATACACTGTATATTTTTAAGGGCATAATTGTAATTCTTCTTTTGTGTTATTCAGGTCGGATCGGACTAGACCGGACTGGGTCGTATGACTGAGATCGAAATCGACATGCCTCGGTAAATGGGAATATGAATCATAAGGTATACAATTAAATTGT
>JAUPMG010134924.1:0-11394 GCA_031762675.1 Pachysandra terminalis
AGTATAGACAAGGATCTTCTGTGATCTGGATCACATGGAACCTCCTGTGAATTGCACAGGAAGTTGACATGTGTTTTAGGTAAGTCCACACCTTTAACCGGCTTTACCTATTAAGGTAGAAGCCGGTTAAAGTTATGGGTCCCCAAGTTCATCCTTGTTTTTATGATTTTAAAAATTGCAAGTCAAGAGGTTCCATGTGATCTAGATCACAAAAGATCCTCATCCAGCTAGTATGGACTTGTACAATGATTACTCTAGCCGGTTGCTGCGATTAGGACAGATAAATATGACTACGAGACCATTTCGGCTGTCTCATTTTTGATGTGCTCCTCACTTTTTAACAGTTTTAGCGGATACTGATGCTCCTACACTCCGAGATCTCACATATATGACAACCCCACCCTTACTGTTTTGAGATTTTGCTCCTATAGTAACATTTTCATTTTTTTTTTTCATTTAAGATTTGATTCACGCATATTGAGTTATGAATTAATTGATTCATCAAGTTATGATGGAAAACAAATGTGTTTTGATGGAGAAGTTTTTTTTTGAAAACTTTATAAATATCAGTTATTAATTTTTAGCTCAATCACTTGAGCTAACTCCAGATTATTAATTTTTTTTTATATTTTAGTATTAAAAAAAATATTTATTAGTATAAAATGTGACATAAATTGTGCATCTGATGTGACATATTACGTGGTGCCTAAAGTTGTGCTAGTGAGTGCATACCCCTAATGATAGACGATGACTAACATCATGGTTCAAAATATCGTATCGAGGCAGTACATAAGTTGTCAAAATTAAATAGATACATACAGACATGTGTATTGGATAAGCATGGAAGCACTATAGAAATTATGGATACGATGAATACGTATGTAAAATAGTGGATAATTAAAACAAGAATCATTTAGATGCAAAAATAAGTTACAAATTTGATAAATTAACATGTTTTTTAATTCATACAAGAATATACATAATATATATTAATATGGAAACAAACCGATAAGCGCAAAGACACGTTGAAACTTAAAAAGAAAAAAACTTGCTTAAGTGTAGAAGAAAGTTAAAGTATATCATATAAACATATAAAACACAAATAAAATCATTCATATGTAATCATGGTTCAAAATACGTTTCAAGATAGCGTATCGGTCACAACCAAAGAGCAAAAATATAGCGAAATATGTAACGGATATGCTTGGAAATGCCTTCAAAATAGTGTAAAATGTTGGAAACTATTTAATATTAAAAAAAAAAAATACACGTTAGATGCAAAGATAAGCTTACATTAACTTCATATTATACTAACATAGCATATATCAATGTGGAAACAAATTGATGTAATACAAATAAAGAACCTTAAATAGATTTATCTATAAAATAATTAAGTTATTTTATGATAAAAACATTTATATATTATTTTGTCAAATCATAGGATGAATCTATTACGCTAATAGATCACCCTTAGATTCATCACATATAGAAAATTTAAGTCAAAGAAATATTGTATAATATATATATATATATATATATATATATATATTTTAAAAGGTAATCGTTTATTTTTTTTCAAAAACTCTCTAGAAACATTACAAATTTCTTGAAACATAGATCCATATGATAGAACTCCAAAACATGCTTTTTAATATATATATATATATATATATATATATATATAATGAAATATGATAGAACTTTTCGATAGACCGTTCGGTCCATCGGAAATATGAAGTTCAGAACATTATCTGTTGTTTCATAGCACTGGCTCCCATGATAGCCTTAGTGTTTTAGACAACATCTTATTTACCTAAATATTCATTTACTTAAAATATTATATGTAAATAAAAAAATTCCTCTCATTTAGATTTAATAAAAATACTTTTAGACCATAATTCTAAATGAGTAAACAGTGAACTTTCCATTTCAAGAACAAAGAAATCAGTCGGGCCGTGCCTGGGTACGCCTCAATCGGGCCGTGCATGTGGGCGGCACCGCCCATTTACGTCTCTAAGAGTCTTAACCTAAAGTGCCCTAAGGGCAAGTAATGTTTTAGCTATTTGGTAGTAAAGTTACAAGGTCATAAACCAAAAAACAAATGGCAAAAAGAAACCTTACTAGGTCTACTGAGAAAAAATGAGGAACACTGCGTTTCGTTTATAATCAATCGATCATCCACATTTCTTCCCTCATAGGGTCTAAGAAACGCACAGAATCCGAACAAAGTTTAACCAAAGCAGATATAAACTGCGGCTTCTCGCCGTTAGCTCTCCTTTTTTTTTTTTTCTTCTTTTTATCTGTTGAGAAGACGAATGACGAAGACCAAGAAGCAATATGAGATGGCAAAAAAGAAAGCACGAAAGGAAAGAGATGCGGCGCAGGGGCAAGGCCCTCGTGTCGCTGAAACCATTCGAATTCGAATATCAAACATACTTGAAAATTTCCGTGCGGGAGATGACGAAGGTTCGGCTAATTTCTTCATTTTTCATTAAAAATAAAAAGAGAAGTTTCATACAAACTAAGAAATTCCAATGTTTTGGCTGTTTTGAGCTCCGTAACGAAGTGGGGTTTAGTTATTTCCATGTTTTAATCTGATAGCATTTCATGCAAACTAAGAAATTTCAATGTTTTAACTGTTTTAAGCCCCGTAACGAAGTGAGGTTTAGTTATTTCTGTTTTTAGTCTGATAGCATTTCATTGTCTTTGATTCTTTTTCATGAGAAGGGGTTGCAGTTCTTTGTGCATTTGTGTTATATTTCGACTAGGCTGCTTGAATTCCATAGTAGGGACTGACTGTGAGCAGGAGAATGCATGCACCCCCTTCTTTTTGGGGCATTTATTTTTGGTATGAGGTAAACGAAATCATGGCATTGTTTGCTCCTTGAACAGTTAAATGTGACGCACAATGAAAAATTGTCTGTTTTTCATGAACAAATATTTCTTTCCGTATGATTATGTGGTTTGTACTTCATATAAAGCTTGTTGTTGATGACAAGTGAGATAGATCATCTTATTTTCACTAAGTTAGTCTGGAAATTATGCTCATTGTTTCCAATTTTTACATTGGAATGATTTTGAAATTTATTTTGTGTTCCGTGTTGTAGTGTTTCTTCACATTTTGGGTTGAGTCGCGGTTGTTTACATGATTATATATGATGATTGATGAGGCATGTGAATCTATATTGCGATATTTATGATATTTTTAGGTTCATCTTGGCCCCTTTTTTTGGCATTTACAATAGTGGAAGAAGAATGAAAAACTTTGATATGGAACATAGTTGTATGCATCAGTATAGCTTGAAATTTGATGTTCATGTGGTGAGCATTAAGCAGAAAAGGAAAAAGGAAAATTTGTCATTTTTTTTTGGTTCTCGAACTGTAGCAATGGTTTTGATGCCAGGTATCTTGGTTTGTTTGGACACTTCTTTCTTGGTCGTTATTTTGATTGAAGAACTAGCTTCTTGCTGATGTGTTGTATGCTATTTGTACATGGAATGGTTTTGGTGGACAAACTACAGATTAAGTAAGTGCAAAACTATAATTATGAAAGGATATCTTGGAGTCAAAAGGTTTTATATAATTTGAGTTAAGACCAAGTATGTGGAGTATAACTTTAGTACAAATGGTAGTAGGGGTGAAGCAGTAATGAGAATGAGAACCAGGTGGAGACGGTGAAAATTATTATTCTTTGTTATTTGTTTCATTGGGCTGCTCTTTCCTGCACTTTCTTTGATATGATTACTAATCCTTTATAAATGCCTAGCAATCCTCTTTGTTATTTATAATAGTGTATAGTGTCTATTTCAGCTAAATGGTCACTAGATTTTATATCCTCCTGTGTACATGGGGCTTTGTCTATTTTTCATTGATAAAGTTTGTTTACTTATCAAAAGAAAAAAATATAAAGATGCAGGCAGGCCGAAGTTTTCTTCTACGCACCTCATTTGGAAGGTCCCCATCCCTTCCAAAAACATATCAACCACTTCTTTGAGAGGAAGTGGATCATATCCAATAGATGTGTCATTTGTTAGTTGGAGGAAAAATCGGTAGATCATTTACTGTTATGCTACTCATTGCTGTTGGGGCATGTAGTTCAACTTGGTAAATTTTCCAACCTCTATATAAGAAAACACGTATCCTTGCTAGCCATCATATTGTTGGATGGGATTGGGATAGTAGACAAATAAAGGGCTGTTATGGGTCGTGATTTTTTTGGAAAAGCATTATGAAGACATGTTACTCTTTCCATAAAGGGGCAAGATTAAAGTTGGGCGATGGGAGTGGGATCTAGTGCTGGGAGGATTTTGTGCAAAATAGTTCGTTAAAGTTATCCCTCCTAGATGCATACATCATGGGAGATGATTGAGAGGCTTTTGTGTAAGTACATATAGTGAGGTGGGAGTCCCATGTGTCATGTAGCATCATCCTTAGGAAACCGTTTGGGAGATTGATCGAACAGCTTGCTCTATTGCATCTTTTTCTTTGCCTCAACATCAAGGATAATGATTCTTATTTTCAGATTTTGTCTACCAAATGGATTTTCTCATTTCGCTCAATGGTGTGTCCTTTTCCCCAACAAAGCATACAATCCTCATTAGCTCCTACCAGCCTTTTGCTGTCTTCATAGCTGTTTCAGATAGAATTCTTATGAATGACCACCGCATTAATATAATGAACTCTTGTATCATGTGAAAAGCACATGAGGAAGCAGTTTACTACGTGCTGATTAAACCCGAATATTCATGTTCAACTGTGAGGGGTTTTCTAAGGAGAGATTTGAGTTACATTGGTGTTGTGGTGTGTCTAGATCTAGAACAAAAAGGGTAATTGCTTTGTAATCTTGGTATTATCGATCTTGTGGAGCATATGGAAGGAAATAAATGCCGAAAATTTTGACAATAAGGATTCTAGCATTGATTATGGGAATCCAAGATTCTTATACTGCTTTACTGTAGGTCATCAATCTCCAAAGGACTTTCTTATGAGAAGCTTTTGAGGAGTTGAGGTTCATTTTTGTAGCATATCGTACATTCATCTGTTTGTTACAGCCTAGGCATTTTTATATCCGTGCTTGATTTTGTAGAATAACCACTTTGTACATTTCTTTTGCTTATCAGGTTTGTCCTATCTTACACCAACACAAATACAAACATTTACTTGTTAGGGAGAAAAAAACGACATCGTTTCATGCCATCTATTACGAGGAATCTAAGAAATAGCATAATTGAGGAACTTTTTTCCTTAATATATGGTTAAAAGAGATGCATTTTCTTGTTAATAGATAGGATAGTTGTTTGTGAAAAAGCAGATCCAAACTGTTAACTTAGCTGATTTCTTGTATGTGTTGCTGTAAGTTGATTTGGCATTTGGGAGGGTGATCCTTCTAAAATTTTTGGAGTTCTCTAATTTCTCAAGGGTTAAGGCCTTCATATGGAATTTAGTATTGCACAAAACTTTGATGATTGATCACATTATTCATCCTGTTTTTTCCATGTTGGATTTGTGCATTGTGTGCGTATGCTCTTACATGTCGTTTTACATGGGCAGTAAGTAATGTCTCTACTTCCCTCTTTGGGATGACATGGGCCTCTCTTCGAGACAAGGAAATCTTTTTCATAGGCATAAAGTAGGGTTGCTTATGGCCGCCAACCCAAAGTTGGACGGGCTTGAACATTGCTTATATGTTAATATGGCCAGGCTGGTTTTATGTTTTAAGGCCCTAGAAAATATTGGCGGGCTTGGTCTGACATATAAAATCTGGAGCCGGCTTATCCCAACCCGGAGTTTAGTATACTTAAAATGTTGGATTCTACTTTAGTTAACCTAAATGCTCACCTTCAATTGTCAAATGAAGGAGGGGGTTGGGTTGCTTATATGGATGATGGTTGGGGGAGGAAATTTGTTTCCAATGATGTGGGACAAGTCCCTTCCCCACCAGTATTGTTTAGGAGAGGGTTGACTTGCTCATATATGATGGTTGGGGGAGAGAATTTGTTCCCAAGGATTCCAGTGATGTGGGACAAATCTCCACCCCGGCCGGCCAACATTGTTCAAGGGTGAACAATGTCAGTGGAGGTTACAGGTGCAGTCGGCTAGGTTCTTGTCACAGGGCTACATGTGTCCTTCAAGTATGTGATGAGAGATGCCAATGCCCAGGTAAATGGGTCGGCTCGTGGTGGGGTGAGGAGGGAGTTGTTATTTTTGGGGATACCAGTAGAGGAGATGCTTAGGGGAGAGGTTTGAGACGGAGTAGTCAATATAGTGACATGTGGCTTTTTGTTTTTGTTTGCTGTACATATTGTTACTTTTTGCATTAGCTATGTAGTCTACTAGCTTCGTAGACTTGTTGCACCTTATTTTATATATAGTTATAATATATTTATCGTTATTCATTAAAAAAAAACGACGTCAGTGGAGGTTGGGATTTTCCCACATTGGTTAGGACTTGGGAATGAATTCCTCAATCATCATATGTGTGTGTGTGTGTGTGTGTGTGTGTGTATAAGCAAGTTCATGACCTCCTTTAGTTGAAAGTGAATCGGTTGAGCTCATATGCTGTGGTACAACCAGTTGGCCTTTATGTTTTGATTTTAATAATTTAAATTGAAAATTAAATTATACTATAATTATTAGACATCTTGGACCAATGGGCTGGGCTTGAGCTTATAGAATATTATAAGGGCCATGCTTGGTTAAGATTTTATAAGCCCAATGTTGGGTGGGCTGGGCTTGGACGGCACATATGTTTGTTATACTTAAGAGTTCAGCCTGGTCTGGGCCTGAACCCACCCAAGCCTGACTCGTGATCATCCCTAGCATAAAGATCCTTTTAGAAAGGAGAAACAGAATGCTTTGAAAGATGCTACCTTAAGCGGTTTGTTGAGGCATATAAAAATAGTACAATTAGTAGAATTTAGAATATATTTACCATTTATTGCCAAGGGTCTACAACATTGGATCTTGATTGAAGAATCATCCATTTTGACATTTTGTAAGAGTTCAATTGTTTAAAAGCACAAAATGGAAGATTTTCTATGAATACTAGTTCTATTGTTTTGGAGATTTATATCAATTTTCCTTTTTTCTTTAGGGAGCTATTCTACCCTTATTTGCATGTTTTATACATTAATATATACCTTTTTTGCTTTAGTTATAAAGAATAATGTCTATGTAACTTGATGTAATTATTGTACCCGAGCGCATCTTGCATTGTATTTGTATAAGTTGTGTAGTCCACTTGGTAATTACGATGATTGCTTTGTGTGAGAGAAAGGGTGGTTTCGGGGGAGGCTAGGCCTGAAGGCTATGTGGGTGTGACTGAGGGATTCGAAGGTGATCCTGCCTCTTGTGAGCTGCGAAAGAAGTCTTAGAACCCTAATGATGATGTCATGGGTGTTTTGGGACATGGCTTTGGTCGTGATCAGAAGTTAGGGAGTGATCTTGATGGGAGGTCTCATGATGCGTTGGAAGGATCTTTTAGGTAGAAGGTAATAAAGAACGTATTGTGGAAGATGTGGTTATCTACAACAGATTTGTAGCAAAAGCTAGACGAGAACACAATTTTATGGAATGGTGGGGTTGTGAGGTAAGTAGTGCAAGATCAGGGAGAAGGGTTTGGCTGATGTGAGGAGGTTGCAACTTTTGGAGTAGAAATTTCTGGAGGTTGGAGTTGAAGAAAAAAGCTACAACTCAGGGGAGCTCTTAAGAGATGCAACTTAAGTGGAGATCAAAATGAAAAATTAGAGATGGAGATGACATCGTGATGGCAAATGCAGATGGGGCTAATTGCTACTATGTGAGCTCCATCTTTGGTCAAGGGATAGAAATCCCTGACCTTTGATCGAAAAATAGAGTTGCCACTATCCATTGGGTTAGGGTGTAGATGGTCACCCAAATGGCCAAATACTATTAAAACTGGTCAAGTAGGCAATGGTCAACCAAATATGAGCTTGAATAACTCTCTGAATATATCTCATAATTTGAGGCAGATTGCACACTGTAGCCCAGATGATGGGGATGGTATGTTAGTAGAACTGTAGAAGAGGAGGAATGGGTAGGGTGGAGGATTGCCCAGATTGTTTCGGTTGGAAGTTGTGGGTTGTAATGGTGTGCCTCTGTTGATTCCAGTGGCAATTGCTAGATATAGAAGAGTGAAGGAGGGTTGGGGCCATGGGTGTTCACTTAGGGCTAGGAATTTTGGAGTGTCGCTCCAGTACCAGAGACAGAAAAATAGGGGGAGTCAACAATTTTTGATGAAGATTGTGAGTTGGAATATTAGGGGGTTGGGGAGTGCACTCAAGAAAAGAGCTGTAAAAGATCTATGTACCAGGGTCAAACCGGATATCTTGGTTCTTCAGGAGACCAAGAGAATGTCTATTGTGTCTAGGTTAAATAGGAAAATTTGGTGCAGCAGGAACCTTAGATGGTCATACCTTCCATCCATCGGGGAATCTGGGGGGTTTCTTATTGTGTGGGACATGGATGTAGTGGACGGTAGGGAACTCAGTATTGATAGATTCTCGGTATCTGTAAAATTTATAAACATTGGGGATCATTTTGAGTGGGTGCTCACCTGGGTCTATGGGCCTAATAGACCTAGGTT
The DNA here is from genome assembly GCA_031762675.1 of Pachysandra terminalis. Classification (NCBI taxonomy): domain Eukaryota; kingdom Viridiplantae; phylum Streptophyta; class Magnoliopsida; order Buxales; family Buxaceae; genus Pachysandra; species Pachysandra terminalis. The sequence continues at coordinate 8,606 of JAUPMG010134924.1, forward strand.
TAGAGAGGATTTCTGGGTGGAATTGAGGAATCTACATGCAGGTTTGTCAGACCCGTGGTGTATTATGGGTGATTTTAGTGTTATCCGATATTTGAATGAGAGAAGCACTGGTGGTAGGCTCACTAAGAACATGTCTAGCTTTTCAAATCTGATTAATCAATTGCCCTTAGTAGACTACCTACCCTTTTTTAGGTGATCAATTTACTTGGTCCAATTGTCAAGAGAGAGGACTCCGTAGCAGATTTGACAGATGTCTGGTTTCGGTGTCTTGGGAGGAAAAATATACACATATCAAACAAACAATTCTCACTAGAACCACTTTAGACCATTGACCTCTTTTAATTTCATCAAAAAGTTCTAATCAAGGTCCATCCCCTATCAGATTTGAGAACATGTGGCTGACCCATGAGTCCTTTAATAGCCATATCAAACAATGGTGGGTAGTAAGGGAGGACGGGAGGATTACATTGGGCGGGTTTCAGCTTCATGCAATCCCTCAAACACATAAAAGCAAAGCTGAAACAATGGAATAGAGTCACCTTTGGATAACTACAGGTTAGAAAGAATTCCTACTGGAGGAGATTGAGAGATTGGATGTAATAGAACAGTCCAGGCAGTTGTCATGGGAAGAAATAGAGGCTAAGTCCATGGATTAAAATGTCGTATCGAGGTAGCATATCGGTCGGCCCGAAAACGAATACGTATCGAGTATCGACACCGATACGCTGTAAAAATCATGGATACAGTGGATATGCAAGGAAAACGATGGATACATAAAACAATACCTATTTTTATGCAAATATAAGGTTAAAATATGCTAAATTAACATGTTTTTGATATGATACACATGCACATACAATATATATTAACTTAGAAGCCAACCGTTACTCGTGTTGGCGCTTGGAAAGTTAATAAAAACCTTAATAAGTGTAAAGGAAAATCATAAATATATTGCATAAACTATAAAAATTTAAAGAAAATCATACATATGAGATATGTTATGGAATATATCATCAATCATGATTCATAATCATAACTCATAAGTCGTAGAAAGTTGTAACTAGTTAGTAAGTAACAAACTAACAAATCAATGGATCATACATATGGCAAAGTTCAAAGTTCAAACATAAAAAAAAAGAACTAAAAGCCATTACCTGATGTAGTATAATCATCCAATGATCTAAAAAGTACAAGAGCATCAGTACCACAGAGTTTCGTGCAGGCTCATCGTCGTCACTATCTTGATGCTGAGCCTGAGGTTGAAACTGAAAATCTGCCAATGGTACTTGATGCAACTGCTGAACATGCTGGGAATATGATTGCCAATCCATGTAATGCTGGTTCCAAGCCTCATAATCTCTCATAAACTGCTTATACTGGGCTGTAGTGCACCCAACCCCCCCCAACTCCAGCCTGTCCAGCTTCAGCATACTGCGCCGTCTGTCCATATGAAGAAGAGTGCAATGATGATCCCTCTTGACCATAAATATATTCAAAACCAAGCTGATATTGATGAAGATGTGCCAGTGCCACTACCAATACCAATGCCATTTGGCTCGTATCCATAACCATAAATAGGCTGATAAGACGATATCCTGCTTGGCCATGGCCGTAACCATAGTCGTATGATGATGTAGAGCCATCCCGATCATAACCGAATAAAGATCTCCGGTTAGAGCCTGAATGTGGTCCACCACCAAATATGCTAGAAATCCCAACATTAATCATATCAACCCTCTGCGTAATCGCATCCAGTCCATGCGGCGCATCATCAGATCGTCGTTGTCGTCGTCGATGCCCATGTTCATGTTCTAAATGACGTTGTTGACGTGGTTGGCGTTGGTCTTGAGTCTAAATAGGCAGACGCTCAGCAGACACATCGCCGCTACGACCCTGGGTGGCATGATCAAATCGTCTCTCCTCTATGCCACTGCTGCCGCTATCACCATCACGCCCAGGCCCAACACTAGCTCCACCTCCATGACCCCCCTGTGGTTGTGAACCACCTACTGCACCACCACCATCACCCCCATCATTATCATCATCATCAGAAATAATGGTGTCATACTCATCATCATGCGCCCTAGTCCCAGAACCAATCCCAGTGGACGCTGCGGACCCAACCATCATCCTTGCAAACTCAGCATCATCATTTATCCTAGGCCTGGCAGTGCTCTGTTGTCACACTCCTCCCCCTCTTGCACTAGTCCCTACTCCTCGGCCTTCCCCAGCCCTAGGGACCCCAACACCGGAACTACTACTCACTCCTCCCCTGGCCCGCCCCTACTCAGCAGCACTAACTCTCTTAACCAGGCCGGCCAAGTAACTATTTGGCCTAGTTGGCCTACCCTGCTCATCAAGCTCATCTAGAACTACCTCCTCTAGGTTATCCTGCCACTCGGTAAGAGTTTCACCGTCTTCAAATATGTGAGCCAAATCAATTGGCCTGAACTCTCCCTCACCTCTCCGACTTTGTTTTCGAAGGTGTCGCATCCTGAGCCTCATATTGTAATGCACAACCACCAGCTTCTCCAACTTTTCGTAGCTTAGACGGTTCCGCACTTTAGTATGAATGAGAGAGAAAGTACTCTAGTTCCTCTCACATTCACTAGATGAATCCGTCTGTGATAAGATCTCAAGGTCACTCTCCTCAAGTTGGGGGCATTAGTGCCATACAAAAACCACCACTTAGCTGCAGACAATCAAACACAGAAATTCAGATCTCATATAACTTATAAATTAAGTTTTTCAATTGTTTTCTAAGTTCTAACAAGTAAATTAATACACTA
>JAUPMG010134934.1:0-25060 GCA_031762675.1 Pachysandra terminalis
CTTCCTTTACCTATTTGTTTGTTCTTCACATGTGCCCCTACATTTTATAGATTCTTTATCAAATCCTCCCTTAATTTTTTTAAAGAATAAATTCTCTCGGGTGAACCTCTTTTTTTTTTGGTTTCCCAAGATATCCCAGGCTTCGCCCAGGACTATTCCTCAGAGGTATGGTCGAGCGTCGAAGCGAGAACCTCTCCCAACAAGATTTGATGCATTCACAAGGACTCGATACCGAGACCACTTACTTAAGCGACCCGAGCCCCTTCCACTCGGGCCAATCTACGTTAGTAATTTTGAACTCGTTTTTGACAAGATAGACGTTTTGAAGAGAAATAATGGAGAATATATACAAAGAGTTTCTAGGGATTACTAACTAGGTAGTGTTTTTGATGTAGTGGAGATGAATATTGTGATCGCGGATGTTCAAGATGCACAGTTTACACCATGACTCTAAACGGGTATAACTTTACTCCCCCATATTAGAATTAAACGAATCATATTGTTGAAAAGTTAACGATGAGAGTTACAAGACTCACAACTATGTTATGGGGTGAGATGTTTTTTCAGTTGTTTGAGGTCTTTTAAACCCTCAAAACGGTCTCTAATTTTTTTTTTTTTTTTTTTTTACAGTTTTGGTAACTTTTATTTATTTATTTTAGTGTTTTTTTTAGCCATTTAGGATTTATTTTGAGTTAAGTGTTCATTATAAATTAAAAAATATATATTGTTGAGAATAAAGATATTGACGTTTTTATTAAAGATTGCGAACTTTTTGTCTTATTCCTATTGTTATAAGATTTACTCCTTTAACTCTAACAGCTCTAGAAGGTTGTGTGCTCTGTGATCGGATTAATCAACTCTTTCTTCTTCATCTTACATCGATTTTTCAAATATCTGTCTGTATTTGTTTATTTTTTTTATATTATCTGTATATTAAATAAAAAAATCACTTTATATCAATTATATTGTTTTTTTGGCTAAGGGAAGAAATATGGTAGTATTGTGCGGAAATAAAATTTATAATTCTTTTTCAAGAAGACAATATCTTGACTGAACAATATACTCTTACCAAATGATGACTTAAAAAGCATCTAAATAAATATCTTATCACTTACATAAAATTTTCAAATGTTAACTAAGACGGTCAAACTTTTTCTTAATTTCTACTTATCCACTTTTTCAAACGTTGAAAATTTGTAACCATTGCGTCAACAAGTGATGGCAGAGAAGAAAGAAGAAATAGAAGATCTTACCTATCCGAGTAACTTAATAACTCGGTCCAAGTAATCAGCTAGTCGGTATAAAAATACATTAATATTTTAAAAATATAATAAAAATTAAAAACGTATGAGAAAAATCATAGAAAATGCAGAAAAATAAAACACAAATTGACGATATATTTAAATAATTTATGAATAATCTGTTATGAATAATAATAACAATCCTTTATGACTTTAGATTAAAAGATTGAGAATATTTTTCGTAAAATCCATTTAATTTTAAGCTAGATTTAATTTAAATGTATGCAATTTATTTGGTAATCACTTAAGTTAGGTTTTTTTTTTTTTTTTTTTTAATTTTAAAAAATATACTTTTATAGATAAGTGTGAAATTAGAGATTATTTAAAAGAGTAATTTAGTCATTAACCTAGTTAATCGGTTGAGTCAACAGAAAGCTCAAGTGAGTTTTACGAGTTACGCGATGAGTTTTTTGGTGACGGAGGTCAACCGCCCACTAGTTTTTAAGGCAACTAAACCAGCAAAAGAACCTATCCGAGTAACTCGGCCTAGTTTTCCGAGTTACTCAGCGAGTTTTATACCACCTGCAAAATGACACCAGAAATGGTGTTTGTATGGCTCCTACTTTGGTGCACCATGTCGACAACAAAACTGGTTTGTGAGGTAATTAGGTTAAACAAGAACTACAATAAACAGTAAATTTATCTGGAAATATAATTCTAAGAAAACCGAAGTGCCTAAAAATGAGAATTACAATACTCAAGAATTTTACGATGTAGAAAACATTGGATAGATAATCTTGTCCTAGGTAGAAGTCAGTTCAAATGAAATTTCTGCATCAAGAAAGGAAGAAAGCAAAACAAATCCAATTGTTATAGTAAATGTTCATTGCAAGCAAGTTATAATGTAATATTTCTGTCGATTGGGATCAAGGAATAATAATAAACACATTAAAGATGAAGATCAAACAATGTATACAGATGCACGTAGTTCGACAAAGCCTATGTCTACAGGAGAGAAGAAGTGTCCACCATGTCCAAAAAGAATTAGGGTTATAACTTATAGTCCAAATATGATATATGGGACAAATCCCTAATATACCATTATCGTACTGTGGGAGGCTCTGCCTCCGCACCCCCTTAACCCCATGATGCTGACCCGCACAATGAGTTACTCATGACTCGAGGAGAGACCTCTTCCCATGGTGTTCTGTTTCGCTTAGCCCATGGGCTACCTCAGATCCCTCACCCTTGGATTATAGACCAATGAATATGAGTCACTCATTATCTTTGACAACTTCATAGTTTTTGTATGGATATTGCTTAGGCATATTACAAGTGAAAGGTCATATCAACATGAGCTTTGCAAGATGAGGTCATAAGGGGACACGGATCCTCTGTGATGAACACGCCTGTGATGGGCGTGTGATGAGAGACAGCCCCGAGGGGCAAAATTATCCAATAAAGCATGCTAGGTGGCGGCAAAATTACCATTTGACTTCTCGAGGCTGTCTGTCATCACGCCCATCAAAGGCGTGTTCATCACAGAGGATCCGCACTCGTCAGAAGGTAGTCGTAACTTCTAAGTAGGGGTTCTCATAAAAAAAAAAAAAATCAGAGAAAAACCAACTAGTAGGTAGGGATGTCAATTGGTTTAGTTTAAACCGAAAATTGAACGAAACAAATCAAAAAATATTGGTTCAATTGGATTTTTTTTTCTTTTTCATTTCAGTTTAATTGTTTATGATTTGAAAAATCAAAAACCAAATTAATTCAGTTTGATTTTCAATTAAGACTTTGATTAAACTGATCCAAACTAAACAAATATATAATATTTGTGTGTATATGTGTATTTAGTACATAAAAAAGTACTAATTTTTTCGAACTGAACCATAATTTTTTGGTTTTTATATGATTCGGTTTGGTTTCCGATTTAGGACATTGTAGTTTGGTTTGGTTTTTTGCTTGATATATTGGTTTCTAGTTCGGTTTTGTTTTAGTGCACTGTGTTTAGTTTTGGTTTGGTGACTAAACCGAACCGAACCGACCCGACCGAATTACACAACTACCCCTAAGGGCCATTGAACAAATTGTGTATTTGTTAAAAGAGCTTTGCATTGGTTGAGAAATCCTTAAAGATGGCCATCAAAGAAGACAAATTTGGGTTGAAGCATATGTCAAAGGCAGTAAAGTTGAGCAGCTAAGGACCATAAATTTTAGTGAGAGGACCACACCAGTAGACAGATTTTTCCTTTGAGGAATAATGATGGTGATAATTTGATTTGTGAATCTTTAGTAGATGGCAATATGTTGATTCTGAGATTCCAAGTACTCACTCCTTTCATTCAACCATGTATATCACATTACATTCATTCAGAATTGGATTTGGAATGTTCTCCTTGCCTCTTTATGTGTAGCATATGATTCTGCTCAGAATTCAATTCCCATTATGCGGTGCAAGAAAAAAAAAGATAATCTAATAAGAGAATGTTTTGGAGAAAGGAAAAACAAGAAAAGAACCAACTCCATCTTTTAGGTGGTTGGTGGTTATATTGTTGGGTTGATCCGATTGGTTTAATAGAATGGATCGATCCGGATTTTTATTTGAGTGGATTTCATATGTGGGTACCGCAAGGGCAACAGTTGAAATTACTATGTTGCCTTTGCGGTCCCCAAATTGAGGGGCAATATGATAATTTCACATGTGAGGCTGTGTCTACCCCCAACAACCCCACAGCAAATCACCCCATAGCAAATCCATTCTCGGATTGTTTATATTAGGCAGTTGGTCTGATGTGAAACTTTCTTATAATCTTTAGGGTGCGTTTGGAATCCTGGATTCCAATAGAATAGAAAAAAAAATTATAAAGAAAATAGTTTCTCTTGTTTAGTTGTGTAAAGAAAATCAAAATAAAAATTAGTCTTTTTTTTTTTGTTAACCATATAAAATAATTGCATGAATTACAACATTTGAAACAATTTTGTATTGCAAACACTGAAAAGATCACCGTGATTAATCAAGACAGCGTGCTTACTATCACCGTTGAGAAGTTGCCTCCGCGGGAACATAAGAAACCTTTGATCATTGACGTGAAGGTAGTGGACCATATGCTAGGTCATGTATTCTGTGGTGTGTGGGCTTTTGACCACTAATTTAAATATATTGCTCAACATTGAGTGCCCCACAGTTTGCCTTTGTGCAGAACCGCCCACCTTTTGGTTTTCATCTTTCAGTACTTTTTACTTTTTAGATGGATTTTGTTTTGTTTATTTCTTCCCACTCAGACGGTGTCACCATTCCTCGTTACACAGCTAAAGTGTTCTTCGAAAAACAAATTAATATGATTGTTCACACAATCTCAATACCTAGTAAGACATCTGTTAATACGCCATCTCTTTTATGCAACAATTTTTTTTCGTTTGTTTGTTTGTTGTTGTCAAAGGTTTTAAGTTTCGGGATCACGGATCGGATCGGTCTCGGTCGATCCCGATCTAGACCGGCGATACAAGCCAATCTGAAACTGGTACAAAAGTTGAATCGCCCATAAAAAAATAAAAATAAAAATTGAATCGGCTGGAATGGCGGTATTGATAGCCAGAATGGTGGTACCAGACCGACGGTACTGATTGGGACCAGTAATTATGGACCACTCTATCTATAAATTAAAAAGAAGAAAAAAAATTGATCTGTTAGACTAATTGTACTGATCACTAGATTGGTTGTATCAGTCGGTTTGTACCAATATTGATTGGACCGGTTCGATCCAAAGCAACTTGATACAACAGTTGTATTGTGGCTTAGGATCGGATTGGTTCTGGTCGATCCTGATACGAACCGACCGGTATGGATCGAATCGGTTCGATCCTTGAAACCTTGGTTGTTGTTGTTAAGACTAATCTTTTATGGAACATTGCAAATCTACATTCTTGTGGTTTGGTTTATGAATTTGTAAAGATACCAATACATTAGAGCTAGGAATGACAATGGGACGGGTTAAACGGTAACTATCCCACCCTGCTCTTAATAGATTGGGTTTGGTAATGCATGAATCAGGTGCGGATTTGATGTAACCCAACTGTAGCCTTCCTTGTTGTCACCAAGTATATGTTGATTATATATATTTTTCTTGAAAAACTGTATTATATTTATATTATATGTTGAAAGTAATATATGACTCGATCCGATCGGAACTTGCTTAGATCAAACTAGGAGCAAGGTTTGGTATTGAGTAATGAGTATAGTTTGGTATAGGGTATACTCCTATAGGAGCAGGTTAGGGTATAATAAGTCCTCCCTAAACAGGGTGAGGATCTTCTGTGATTCGGATCACAGGAAATCTCTTGTGATCCACCACAGGAGATTGACACCTGTCCATATTTAAAAACTAAAATATGGGTGAACCCTTGGGAGTCCACAAGCAGTACAACTTGTGGGCCCGTTACGACAGGTCTCGATCTCCTGTGGGGGATCACAAGCGATTTCTTGTAATCCGCATCACCGAAGATCCTCAGTCCCCTAAACCTACTCTCTTGCCATCCCTACGGAAGGGTGGTTAAGAGTATCCTCTCTTACGGGTCAAAGTGAAAAAGGTCATGGGTGCGACAAATAACAATTACGTCCTCGTGAATTGATATGTCGAATCATTACGAGTAAGTTGCTTGTTGTGCTCAAAAATGACCTTACTCTATCTGTTTAGTGATGCATACAACAATAATGTTTTTCAATTAATTGGAATAAGGCATTTTGTTGATGGTGATGAGCAATGAGTTAACTACATATGCTAGTGTTAAGAATGGTATAATCACATCTTGTTAATATGCACTATTTATGACTAGTGCACTCTAAAAATGATATTGTTGTAATTATATAAATAACCTTACGGCATGAATTTATTGAGGAAACCTTTTAATGCATTTTGTTGAGCATATGAATGTACAACATGTTATGCCATGCTTAAATTTAGGGACTCTCAAGCCGTATAAAGCCGGCGACGTATGGCATTGTTGGGTTATATCGTGCCATGCCCATGTCCGAGTTTGTCCGTCTGTCCACATTATATTGGAGCACGTTAAGCCGTACTATGCCTATATTACTGACTGCAAAACTAGTCATGACACGACCATGTACACCCCTAAATTTGAGCAAGCTTTAATAATCATGCAAATACCTATAGGGTGGCTGAAATTGAAATCCTAGTTTTTCACTCTCGAATATTTCACAAAACATTCCAAATCACCAAAATTTTATCAAATATTTCGACGTTATTTCACTATCTTATTTCAAGTGAATATTTCATGAAATTTTCAAACAAAATCACCAAAATCTCACCAAATATTTCGGCATTATTTCACCAAAATAAATGTACTTTCACCATTTATGTCACTACGTTGTACTTTTTGGATGTTAGAATTTGTATCCAATATATTTTTGGATACTTATATACATTGTATTTTTTGGATGTTATAATGTAAATGTTGTATTTATTAATTTTTAATTTTTATATCATTTAACATCATTAATAAAAACCTTTTTTTATTACTTTTCTTTTTTAAAGAATAATATTTATAAATAGCATATATTTCAATGAAGAGATATTTTTTTATTAATTAACTTTATATTTTTGTATTTGATAAGTTACTAAATTAATAATGAAAAAGAACTATACACATTAAATCTATTTTAAAAATAATTACAAATAAAAATAAAAATTATTTTTGTGAAATATCCAAATTTTTAGTTGGAAATTAATCAAAATTTCACACTTTTTTGGAACTCAATTTTGGTCTAATTTTAACTGTTAAAATTATTTTGTTCCGCTATTTTGTTGAAATATCTGAAATTTCAATTTCATTTGATGCCATGAAATCGTTGAAATTTTCAAAATTAAGAACTATGCCGTTAAGAAAAAATTGCATTTCAGGGTATATAAAATTATCAAAATATCTTTAAGGTTGTGTTTGGAACCTTGGATTTTGAAAAAAAAAAGAAAAGAAAATGCTAGAGAAATCACTTTCTTCACTAAGCTCAACTTCGATGGCGCTACAAAAGGATGTCCCAAGCCTACTAGTGCGGGTGGGGTGTGTATGAACAATCAAGGCAGATTTCTCTTTGGGTTCGCACTCTACTTGGGAACCACCGAGGCTATTGCGGTTGAATGCTCGATGTGTTTAGAAAGAATTAAAATGACTTCTCACCATGGAATCAAGAACTTAATCATTAAAGGCAACTCGATAGTCATTATTTTGCTCCTTCGGAACTTTGAGGCAGATGTTGCTTGGAAAATTGATGGCTTATTAGAGGAAGCACACTCTCTTCTCTCTTCCTTCTGCTATGTTTCCTTCTCACATTGCTACAGAGAAGCCAACCAGGTCGCGGACTTACTGGCCAACAATGCTATCTCGGATGGATCTGCTTTTGGGCCCCTAAGCCTCCTTCTTTTTCTCTGTAATACCCTCTCTAATGATTTTTTGGGCGTTCGACAGCCCATTTAGTTGTATGTGAAAAATTTTAATTTTTTTAATTTTCGTCTTTTACCAAAAGAAAAAAAAGAAAGAGGTGGGGATAGAAAAAATGAGTTAATTTTATTTATTTATTTTTATTTTCGAGGATCAAAACCTCTTTTAAAAAAGTAGAGATTTGAAAAAATAAAATAAAAGAAAGACTATAAGTACTCTCCAATACTACAACCTAACTAGTGAGACCTTTTATCTTTTCTTGGTAGTCAATCAACCTTGTCGGAATATATGAGAACTCAACGAAAAATCGTCAAAAATTATTGGAATTTAATTTTTTTTTTCCTACATATATTTCCCATAAACACTAGAAAATAAATACTAATTATTTATTTTCTTTTCTTCTAAAACTATGAGGCGGATGCTGCTTGGAAAATTGATGGCTTATTAGAGGAAGCACACTCTCTTCTCTCTTCCTTCTGCTATGTATCATTTTCACATTGCTACAGAGAAGCCAACCAAGCCACAGACTTACTGGCCAACAATGCTATCTCGGATGGATCTGCTTTTGGGCTCATAAACCTCCTCCTTTTTCTCTGTAAAACCCTCTTTGATGATTTTGTTGGGCGTTCGACAGCCCGTTTAGTTGTATCTAAACAATTTAAATTTTACAAATTTTCTTTTTTTTACCAAAAAAAAAACAAAAAAAACAAAGAGGTGTGGATAGAAAAAATAAGTTTTTTTTTTTTTTTATATCTTTGAGGATCAAAACCTCTCTTAAAAAAGGTAGAGATTTGAAAAAATAAAATAAAATAAAGACTATGAGTACTCTCCACTAGTCTAACTTAATTAGTGAGATCTCTTATCTTTCTTTAGTAGTTATTTAGTCAATCAACTTTGTCGGAATACATGACAACTCACCAAAAAAAATCATCGAAAATTGTTGAAATTTGATTTTTTTTTCCTACATATATTTCCCATAAATACTAGAAAAAAAATACTAATTATTTATTTTCTTTTCGTTTCTTGTAAAATTCAAGGTTAGAACAGCTTTTTTTTGTCCTTTTTTTTAGGAATCAATGCGGTGACATCGAAGAAGATTGAGGTCACCTTGAGGACGAGCACACTTACTTTGAATTTTTTAAAGGATGATGTGACGCAGATCAAGATGATTCCAAATCTTTAGTGTCACCCCATTGAATTATCACTCCTTAATTAGATGCTGTTCCCTTGACAGATGTTCGTGGTAAGTGCCCATTGATGAGCTTGATAACATTAGTACTTTTCTAATGTTATCAAACTCTCCCTATTATATTAACAATTATTAAAATATTATTAATCATTAAAACTCTTGTCTTCCTGCCTTCTAACAATTGAAGACCAAGGCAGAAGATTTGGGCTCACCAAAATAAATGCTCCTCTCTCTCTCTCTCTCTCTCTCTCTCTTGCTTTTTTTTAGAATCCTCTCTCTAGTGAATTGAATTTCCTTGAAAAGATCTGGATAAAGTGATAATGAAGAGTTGGAAGCCTGAAAGTAATGTTGTGAGTGATATCCTTTGAGATATCCCCTTTCATGTTTTCTCTTTGAATGAGATTGTTTTGGTGATTATTGGAATATGTTTTCAAACCATTTTTCTTTTTATCTTTTGCTTCATTTTAAAACCTTTTTATTTTCTTTTTTGGGCAAATTACACTTTGACTCTATGAGGTTTCGACCACTTGCATTAGACCTCCAGAAGTTTGTTAAATTATAATTATCTCCTTTTATATGAAATCTCATAGGGTCATGCATTGATTTATCCCAAATAAAATATAAAATTACTCCTCTCAAATTCCCCCACACCACCCCACCCCACCCCAAATCAGTCCATGACTGCCCCTGAGGTTTCATATAAAAAGGAGATAATTGTAGTTTAACAAACCTCAAGAGGTTTAAGTGCAAGTGGTCGAAACCTTAGAGAGTCAAAGTGTAATTTTCCCTTCTTTTCTTCTTTCTTTCTTTCTCTTTCCGTGTCTGTGCGGAGGATATTGCTTGATTCTTTGTTACTCAATGGATGATCTTTGATTTGGGAATAGAATTCAATTATGATATTTTGTGTTTTAAAAAGATTCTTTAAAGGGGATTCTAAAACTTGAATGACATTTCAAAGACATGTTTAGTGTTCAATGTCACACTTCAGTAGCTCAACTGGGCTTGGATTTTGACGAAGGAACATTTTTCCCATATGCCTTTACCCTACTTTTAGATGATAATATTCAAAAATTTTGACAAAATGAACATTTTTGCATATGCCTTTATTCTATTTTTGGAAAATAATGTTCAAATTTGCTTAACTTTAATTATCTATTTGTCTTTTCTATTTTGATAATAAATATGATTCCTTGCATATTTGTTTGGTATTGGATTTAATTTTTTTTTAGATATATTATAATCTATTATTGCAACTTCATCAATGAAAAAGTAATATATGTTTAAGAAAACACAGCTATAATTAGGGTTGTCAACGGGTATTCGATTCTCGACGTATCCATTCGCAATTAGTAAGAATTGGTTCCAACTTTAAGAAACTGATTACTAATCGGATATGGAATGGGTTCGCAAAAATGCGGCCCGATGAAAATTAAAGTTGATTAGGACCTGTCATACGTATTAGTCACCTAATAATTATATAAATTGTGGTGCTATATTTTTTACGGTGCCAATCACATGATGCCACAGAAGCACAACAAAACCAATCACCGATGAATCTAAAACCCTAAAAGACAAATCAACTTTAAATTGGCTTCCACCTTAACCGGAGTAACTTGTTCTGTTGTTGTACGCGTGACGTCATGGGATTGGTACCACTGAAAATATCGTACAAGTCAATCGCAGATGATTTTCTTTTATTTAAATAATAATTTGAAATAATTATCTAGATTTAGAGAGCAAAAATGAATATGAAAGATTTAATTACTTGGATCACCTCCACAAAAAACATTTCATGGATATTGTTTGGCTCATTACAAGAAAAGAACCAATTTTAGCATGAACCATTCTTACAAAAAAAAGATTAAAATGTAGCCTTTAGAACAACAAAGGATAGTAGTATCATATTTTTTTTATAGATTCCTCAAAATATCCATCCAAAAGGAAATATTTTGGATTAAGGCAACTGCAAAACGTAGAATCTCCAAAGGTGAATGGTAGGGTGATCAACCACCGATGTGTGGCTGAGCTGATAGTAAGTTGGGCTCTAGTGGGCGTCTCCGGAGGTAACTCTGGAGTTCAAATCTCACTAGAAGTACTTCTGGAGTTTGAATCCCACTTGAAGTACTCGGTGACTAGGGTTTACCATAATTGCTACTCCCCCCCAAACGTGGATTAGGTGGGGACACCACGTGGTTAAGACCAAAAAAGAAAAAAAAGAATGGTAGGTTGATTGGTTGATTGGAAATAAATGATTCTAAAATTGCTTTCGCACTATTTTTTCTTTCTTAAACTGATTCCTATTGCTTAAACAAGTAAGCCCACATGGAGCATTTTACTTTGAGAATTGGATAATCATGGCTTCAAGGATCGGACCTATCCGGTAAAGACTGTTCCGATCCTACGTCTTGATATAATTATTGTATCGTGTGGCTTTGGATTCGACTGCCCAACACTACAACATGTATGTTAGGTTTTACCACATGTTTCATTGATTGTCTAATTTCTCAGTATCGTTTTACATTAAAGATGTTAGTTTTAAGTGAGTCCTCTGTACCATGTGATAAATGTTTTTTACACAAATGTGATATGTGATATAAACTAAATGTACACGTGGAGAAGTGACTTTCTCAAATTAACTTTTTTGTGTGAGTAAAGTATTACAACATGATTCTGTCTTTAAAGCGTTGCGCCGAGAAAAAGTAAAAAGCAATGATAAAAATAAAGCAAAAACACAGATTTATATAGAAAACCTTTCTAGGAAAAAATTACGGAGCACTTGAAAATCCACTATAATTAGGAAAAAAAAATAGACAAACAGGAACCAGGTTACGGAGACCTCACCCACGCCCTTTCCCACACACAAACTATCAATCCCTAACGCTACAGAATTTAAGGTTATAACAGCGATAAAAAGAGTAAAATACAAAAATACCCTCAATATTAAGACTAGATCTTACAAACAAACCATCAAGCTCCACATCTCAACACTGATCTAATAGACTAACGGACGTGGATTCTATGTGATTTGGATCACAGGAAACCTCTTGTGAACCTGTGGATTCTATGTAATTTGGATCACAGGAAACTTCTTGTGAACCTCAGATTTAGATTTTATGTGATTTGGATCACAGGAAACCTTTTATGAACCTCACAGGAGGTCGACACGTGCCTATAGATGAGCCCCATTAAGAAAGGTGACCTGTAATTTTTAGAACTCTAAGAAAAGGGTGAACATGGGGGCACCACTTGAACCGGTTTCTACCTATTAAATTAGATGCAGGTTAAAGTGGTGGACCTGCCTAAGAAACGTGTCGACCTCCTATGAAGTTTACTAGAGGTTTTTCTATGATCCAAATCACAAAAGATCCTCATCCCCTTGTAACATTAGTAACGTAGAAATGGTAGTTCTTTGCACGCTTAGAAGCTAAATGAAGCTCGCTACAATCCACATGCGAAGTGTTGGAAGGTACTCAAACATGCTTGAACTTGTCCCATTCTGTCCTTGTGGTGCCACATTCTTTTGTTTGGACTTCCTTTATTCCTTCCAGCTAGTATAGGGACCTCTCCCCTCACTCTACACTCCACAGTCCTTGCACTACACAACTAGTGTCTATTTAGAGGAAGACAAAGACCTATATATGTATGGTCTATTTCTGGTAGAGCCGATATGTATGGATCAAGAGACTTGGGGTTGTAAACCTTGAGTAAGGTTCATGTTCTTTGAAAAAAAAATTGGGCTCAAGCTTGCTAATTCTTTTGGACTCGGGCTCAACTTATTAAAGCTCGCTCGGATTTATCCAATAATGCTAATGGGCCATAAGAATCCAAAGGCCCCCTAATAACTATATATCTATGAAGTCCATGAATTGAAAACATATACTGTTAGAAAATAATTTAAAAAAATATATATTTAAAATTACAGTACTCTTATATTTTCAGAATTCAATAATATTATTTTACTTCTATAAACAATATAAAACTATGAATATATTTTACTTCTCAATGTGAATAGAATTCGAACTGGAACCAGCCAGAGAGCAATAGTTTTGAAAATATACAGCAATCTTCATTCATCAATATACTTTTTATGGGTAACAATAATGAATTCATTATTTTCTATATGTAACATTCAAAAGAAAATCTGGTATTACAACAACAGCAACAAAGATAAATCAAGAAGAAACTCAAGCATCTTAAGGTGAACAAATATTGCTTCTCACAAAAAAAAAAAAAAACAGAGCATTATACCTTTGAAGAATCCGAAGACTTAGAAAGCGAAATCCCAACCATGAGGGGTACCTGTTCTTCTAACATAGATTGTGTCCCCAGCTGCACAATCTTCAATGCCTTCACAAGAAGCAATGTACCCACCTGCTGCAGGAATGGTAGCGTCTCCCCATAACTCTTCCTCCCGCAGGAATCCAGAAATTCGATCAAGAACTAATAAGCAATGCACCCATTGCCATCCCTATACTCTTACCAAATGATGGCTTAAGAAGCATCTAAATAACCATCTTACCACTTGCATAAATTTTCAAGTGTTGACTTATGACAGTGATGGCAGGAAGGAAAAAAGAAGAAACAGAAGGCCCTACCTGAACTTCTGATCCATTGATAAGAACCATTCCTAAATGAAAAGCTTTAGTAACATCCTGCCGATCAATCGGACAATCTCCAAAAGTTACGCTGGTAGCTTGGCGCTATTCACGATGTAGAAAACATTGGATAATGTTGTCCTAGGTAAGGTTGAAGTTAGTTCAAATGAAATATATGAATCAAGAAAGGAAGAAAGGGAAACTAATCCAATTGTTATGGTAAATGTTCATTGCAAGCAAGTTATAATGTAATACTTCTTTTGATTGAGATCAAGCAAAAATAATAAGCACAGTAAAAACAAAGATCAAACAAATGCACACAGATATACGTGGTTCGACAAAGCCTATGTCTAAGGGAGAGAAGAAGTTTTCACTTGGTTCAATTTCGGTTTAGTGCACTGTGTGATTTTGGTTTTGCCACTAAATCGAACCGAGCTGACCCAATTACACAGCTACTCCTAAGGGTCATCAAAGGAAGTGTAATAGAATATAATACAGTGTGTATGCCACAACTAAAACTATACACTAAAAGACTAGTCAGGAGCATCCCATTTCTGACCTCAATACCTATCAAACTCACTAAAGATGCACCCCCCAAATTCTGTAAATTTGGCAGTCCAACAAAATAGTAAAGAAACAATACTACCAATAATCTTGTGAGTTTCCTTTTCCTGTCCTTTGAAAATTCTCTGATTTCTTTCGCTCCATATCAACCACGTAATGGCTACCAGACACAGGTTCCAAAGTATACTGCTCCTACTACCCTTCCCCTTTTTTTTTTCAAACCCCAACTATTCAGTTGTGCCTTGAGATGATCTTGCATAACCCACTCTAATCCGAATCTTTGGAGGAAGAAGAGCCAAATCTTCCGAGTCTCCTCACAATGAAGCAGAAAATTGGAGACCGTCTCCTCCTCCTTACATAAACTACATCTCGAAGCAAAAGACCACCCTCACCTTTTGAGGTTATCGCACGTAAGGATTCTGTCTAGCGATGCTGTCCACAGAAAGAAAGAAACCTTAGAAGGAATACCCGCAAACCAAATACTCATCCAGAAACCTTCCCTATCAACCATTCCATCCATAGCTTTATACATTGACTTAACAGAGAAGCATCTAAAACTTAAATATCTTGAATTTTTTCAATCAACGAAGATACCTCTTCAACTTCCCAATCAAAAATATTCCTTTTAAGTTTGAGGTCCCAAGCCTAACCCCTACTATCTCCAACTAATTGCTCCTAACCCAACTATCGAGGTTAGAGGAAATAGCCACAACCCCTAGGAACAAAAGTATCAAAGGTTCTTCACCACATCAAATATCTTTCCAAAATTTTACCCTATCCCCTTCCCCCACTGTAAATCTCAGCTGAAAAAATAGCTTTCCAAACTCCCACCCCATAAGAATCTCTACATCTCTTAGTTTTCCATCCCCCTTCCTCTACCCCGTATTTAGTGCCTACCACTTCTCTCCATAAACTCTCCGTCTCTTTTCCAAATCTCCATAACCACTTCGCCAAAAGGGCCATATTAAATTGTGTTAGGTTTCTCAAACCCAAGATGGTATTTCTGCACTTCTTCATTTCCTGCCCACAAAAAGTCCCTCTGTAACTTCTCAAGTCTGCTAGCCACCAAGGTTGGAATCTTAAGAATTGACAAGAAGTACATTGGTAAGTTCGCCAAAGTTCTTAATAAGGACTAATCGGCCCCCTTTAGACAGAAATCTGGACTTCCACTTTGCCAACTTCCTTTCCGACCTTTCAATCACCTCGTTCCACATACTACTCATCTTATAGGGAGGCCCAAATATTCCGAAGGTAAAGGGCCAATTTTGAACCCCAGCCACTGCACTAATAGATTCAGATTACCAGTAGCCCCGACCCCAATAATCTCTGATTTAGCCAAATTAATATGGAACCCCGACACCGCTTCAAAGCAAACGAGAATACACCTTAACGCCTTCAGATCAGATTGTTTGTCAAAATAAAGAATCAGTGTGTCATCCGCAAATTGGGGATGCGAAATACTAGAAGCCTCCTCCTTCACATTCACACCTTTAATCAAGCCCAACTCTTCTGTTCTACTAATCATTTTACCCAAGCATTCAATCACCATTAAGAAGAGGAAAGGGGATAACAGATCACCTTGTCTAAGCCCTTTGAAAGTCTTGAAGAAACCCACAGCTGTTCCGTTCACCAAAACAGACATCGATGTAGATGAGATACAATTTTTTATCCATCTAATCCACTTAACCCCAAAACCCATCCTCTTCATGACATAAAGTAAGAACTCCCAATTAACGTTATCGTAAGCCTTCTCCAAATCTACTTTACAAATCAAAGCACTCTTCTTATCTTTCAAAATAGAATCTATGAATTCGTTGACAATCAATACACCATCTAAGCTTTGTCTCCCTCCCACAAAGGCACTTTGAGTTTTGGAGATCACTCTCCCGACAATCTTTTTCAGTCTATTCGCAAGAACCTTAGCAATAATCTTGTATAAACTCCCCACCAAATTGATAGGACGGAAATCTTTAATATCCAAAACTCCTTCTCTCTTGGGGATAATCATAAGGAAAGTCGCATTAGCACTTCTTTCAAAATAACCTTTCTCAAGCAGCTCTTTGAATACAAGCATGATATCCTCCTTCACCACCTCCCAACAAGTTTTATAAAAGGCGAAGGTGAATCTATCAGGACCGGGTGCGTGCTTTATCACCGTTCAACTCCTTTATAACACCTAAAATCTCACTTTCGGAAAACTCCAATTCTAAATCCTCCACTTCTTGAGATTGTAAACTCTCAAACACCATACCATATAAAAAAGGGTTTATTGAAACGTCCTTCCTTAAACAAAACTTTATAGTAGTCTGCAATGGCTTCCTTAATCTTCCCCTCCTCTTCTATAACTACCCCATTCACTTCAATTCTTCTGATGGTGTTCATCCTATTACTTGCATTGGCCATCTTGTGAAAGAACTTGGTGTTTTTATCTCCTTCCTTAAGCCATATAGCCTATATTTTTGTCTCCAGCAGATTTCCTCCATCTCAGCGAACTTGGCAAGATCCTTTTTAAGTTACTCCCTCTCCCTTCTCTCTTCACTACTCCTTACCCCTTTGTCTTCCTTACCATTCATTTCCTGAATTTTTTTCCAACAAACTCCCCATCCTATTCTCCACTCTTCCCAATTTTTCTTTATTCCACTTCTTAAGTTTGCCTTTTAACAATTTGATTTTTCTGCAAAATACAAAGCTCGCCACAAAATTTTTCCACCACTTACCCACCATAGAAACAAAATTATCTTCCTCCAACCACATATTTTCGAATCATAAAGGGCACTTTTTATCCAATTCATCCTCGCAGATCAGCATAATATGTGTGTGATCAGAAGTTGCTTTAGGTAATGAAATCGCTTGCACACTAGCAAAGGCATCTTTCCATTCGAGACACATAAGGAACCTGTCCAACTTTGAACTGATCTGAGTATCCTGATTGTTAGACAAAGTATATTCCACCCCAATCAACAGCACTTCGATAAGATTATTCTGCTCTATGAAGTCTGTGAAAATCTGTATATAAGAACTCAGATTACTACACCCTGTCCTTTCCGAACAAAATCTGATAATATTAAAACCCCCACCAGCACTTCAAGGGATATTCCACCCCCTCCTATGATTCTCTAATGCTGTCCACAAAGCCTGAAGCAATCTGTGGTCATTGGGTCCGTAAATTGATGACACCATCCTTTGACCTCCTCCATTATTCCCCTTTTCAAACAAGACCACCAAAACAGTAAATTCCCCCACTTCAGAGTGTACCAGATCAAACAAATCATCTTTCCATGCCAACAAAACTCCACCAGATGAACCTGCTGCAGACTTCCGAGCCAAACCTACATTCCTACACCCCCAAAGCTGGGCAAGCTCCTCCTTATCCACCACCTCTAATTTTGTTTCTTGAAACATAATTATGTCAGGATTCCACCCTTTCAAATCCATCTTAATAATCTTCCTTTTATCCCTATTCCCCACGCCCCGTACATTCCAAGAAAGAATCTTAAGTCTCCATCTAAACTCCAACAATCTCCCTTGGACTAACACCTTACCCATTCTTCTTCCTACTTTCTTCTTCCCTGAACTAGCTATCTCTTTTACTCCCCAACTCAGCTTCTTCAACTCTTTCCTTAATCTATTATTCCTCACACATTCCTCCATATTCTTCTTTTCTATAGCAATGAACAGGTACATAGCTTCTTGATGAAAACCTTCCCAAGAAACTCCAACAAACCCTCCCAACCTCATTAGTTTATTTAACACCCATTCTGATATTCCTGCCTCATCCAGATTGTCGGTATCAGTACAAAAATTCACCTAAGAAAGCGTCAATCTCTCCCTCTGCTTCTAACTTGAAGGAATCATCAGAGTAGCTAGCCAGTGGAAAAGGGGCCAGGATATGGTTATCCTCAGCTCTTTCTTACCAAACCGCTACCCTCCCTTGCAAAGCCTCCTCCTCTCTCTTATCAATCAAACCTGCCTCCACCTCTTCCTTACTGTCACCTTCTTCTTCAAACATATTGATCTCCCCACAACTGTTCGAAAAACCCCCTAAGTCCGACTGACACTCTTCCTTAAGGTCAAACGAAGCTCCCTTACATTGAGAACACTCCAACAACCTGTTCAAACAAGGCCCGATCTGGGCCTTCAGTGTCTCCCCTCCAACAACGAACTTCAGAGACGAAACAAATCCTTCACTTCTAAATTGATCTGTTTCCAAAGACCTTCCAGAGCCCATTTCTACAGAAAAAAGAGGACCCCTGTTCCATCTCTTCAGCTTTAGATCAGAGCATCTTCTGAGATAAACCTTGATAATTAATTCTTGACTAACTGGGGTCCCTTCTTCATTCTTCTCGGAGTAGCCTCCATCACTCGACTTTAAAGCCAAATCTGCCATCTCCCACATCGGATCAAAACCTGAAACGAAGTCGAAATAATCCTTCATCTCCCCTTCAAGCTCCCTTTCACGAGCCTTCACAACAGCATCATAATCAGAAGCCACGGGACAAGGATCGGAGGAAGAAGGGCGTGGTGGCGGGAGGACAGTCTCTCCAGACTCTTTTGATTCCATCCTTAAGGAAAGAGCCATCACAGTCCTAGCTACTGGAGCAAAAGCCTCTGAGATTGCTGATTTGATCTGCACCTCCAGTGGTAATTCGCCGTTATCATCAGCATCGCGACTTGAACTGGGTCCCCAGTTGCATCTGAGAAGACTGAAGAGAAGGGGCTTGAATGCTTGGCCCCGATCCCTCCCCAACATTTCCAAGACCACACGAACCCACCTGGTCTTTAACCAGCTGAGCTTTGATAAGTAAAATGGGCCCCGCATCAGTATTTGGCCCAACAAAGGACACCTGCTCCAGCCCAGCACCAATAAAAGATTCCCCACCTTCCCTAGCCCCATTCACAGGCCCAGATAACCTGGGCCCTGCTTCCCTCGAAAGCCCACTGCTTAACCCGGTCCCAACCAAAATATCTGGACTAGGCAGGAAATTATCTATCTTTTTCAATTTTGGAATGACCGACTAGCTCTCCTGACAAAAGGTCCCATCACCGTACCTTTTGTCACCCACTTCCACCAAATGAACCAATTCTTTCGGCCCACGTGTCCCTTCTAGACAGCTTTCATCCCCCTTTCTCAACTCGTCTTCTCCGATGGAATCAGTCGAACTCACCTCCGGTGAACTCGCCTTTGCAATCACATAAACTCAGGCTTCAAACCAATTGTGACCATCTGAGAGCCAGATCAATCTCAGTAGACTCAAAACAAGCTCAGTGCGCACTTACATATCCACCTTCAAGAAACCATCTTCGGCCTCCTTGACGGACACTGCAGGGTTGGCAAGACCCCCGAAAAAACCTCTGATCATCAGAATAAATTCCTAGCTCCACAGATGAACGGGAACGCCCTCGATGGAAATGCACCATCCGAAGCTGCAACACGGCGCATTGGAATAGTTCAGTCCATGAGGAGCGGAATTTGGCGGGAGAAAAAAGGCAAACTGAGGGTATCCACTGACAGAAAGAATTCGCGCACAACCGACATCGGAGTCGGTATTCGTCGTGTTCACTATGTTCACTACCTCCGATTTTCCTTGCTGCTTTTTAGTATTATCTTCCTCCAACTCCCCTACCACCTTCATTGTATTCACTACTCCTTGGCACCACTCTTCCCCCAATGCCCTCCCACCAACTAATCTGAAGTATTCCCATCCCTTAGGATTTATAGATTTAGGAATATACAGAGCTTTATTCTTCTCATCATACATAACCGAAATCCCAAGGAAAAATCCCCCAGAATTCTTATCAACATCTGCTGTTCCCGCCCACTGCTTCAGTCGAAACGACCCTAACCTCATATTCTGATCACCAACAGCATCAGCTGCCTGAAGCATGTTCCTAAGCCATTTAACATCTTCCCCATTGAACAAAACAGAACAGCTCTTCCCTCTACTCCTTTTTTGTAATACGCAAGGAATGATCAATGCCGTTCGAGAAGCCTTCGAATTCAAAACACTTCTTCTGAATCTGAGGAAAATCTCGAATGACCATGGGTTTTCTCCATCTAATTCTAACTTTCTTCCTTACCAGGTTCCAGGAACCTTTCCCGGTATCTTTTGAGAGGGTGTCCCTGAACGAGACCCCATCAAATCCCCCACCACCAACCGTCATCACCGTCGTCCCTCTACTCCATCACCATCGTCAGTCAAAGTTTTCCATATAACAGTGTTTTAAACATTACCAAGCAGTTAAAGTTCTTGAAATCCTGATTCTAGTTTCAAGAATCATAGTTTTCTGGATTACTGTAATCTGTCTGGTATCATAACCATTAGAGAAACTTGTGGAGAATTCAGCAGACCAATACTCAAGGTCTGGATATATAGCCTAGGCCAAGAATTATTGTAAGGTCCATCAATACCACATTATCTGAACATAAGCCATCAATTCATCCATAATCAAGCAAAAAAAGGAGATTGAATCTTACTAGGAGTTGAGTTGAGTCTCATATATATACAAGACTCCTCCTCCCTAATTGATCATACGTGAGATTCAATATGGAAATTCTCTTTCTCTTCAACTCTTTTTCCTCTCAGAGCTTTGATCTATTTCTAGGGTTCCATACGATAGCCCTTGCTAAGTGTGAGTATCCTTGTATGGTTCTAGTAATCACACATATACTAACGTGGGACGACATCTGACTCGATAGAGATCTTCCGCTACAGATGAGTGCTGTTATGTGGAGACTGGTGCTACTGGGGCAACCGGGAAGTACTGATGATCCGCTAGCATTGGAACGTTGGTCAAGCTCTTATTGTGTATACACACACACACAAATGAAATCGGATCAGATTCTTATTGAATCGAATAAACTTATATCCAAAATCGATCCGATTAAGAGTTGGATCGAATCGGATCATATCTTGTTGGATTATTAGATCGGGAATCCCTTACTTAATCCGCCATTTTGGATGGATCGGACTCAGATCATCCTCCGATCCATTGATAGCCCTAAATACTCTAGAAGAAGGCCTTTTCTCCTTTCCTCCACAGAAAATGCTAAAATGTTGTGCATGTTAGAATTTGTTTGTGGAAATTAAAATTTTTAATTTCAAAAAATTTGAGTTTGAAAATCCACTATTTAGAGGCACGATGTCACTTGTTGAAAATAATTGAAGCAACCAAAAGAATAATAGTAATACTATCACTGAAATTCAACTAAGCCCAAATTCCACTGAACCCAAGAGAGTTACACTTGTTTATTCACCAATTCAAATTTTGTTAATGTTTTTTAGAAGAAGATAATTTCTCAATATTTTCTTAATACAATAAATTCTTTATCATGTTTTAACTCTCAAAGGAGAAAATAAAGGAACCCAAAAAGTGTTCCAATTGTAGAGATCTAAGAATTATATTCCATAATAATTTTCTACAAGTAAAAAAAAAAAACTGACTTAGGAAACCCTCAAAAGAGTATTCCAACGCTTCCTCTAAGAAGAAAAGTATCTATGATGAAAGAATTTAATTCTACCCTAAAGGGAGATGCAATTTGCAATGTGCAAAGTCCACCACAGAGCATTCACATTTTTTGTGTGCTTGAAGGGGTTTAGAACTAAACTACTAGACTTGGTACTTTTGTTAGTCTTACAAACAAATAAAATTCAAGTTATTTTTATATTTCAAAATAATTTCCTAAATATACTTAATTTGTATTGGCCATGTTAGATTAGACCTTCTTGTAATTCTACAACTTATTTCAATCTGTTGTTGGAAAACAAGGTAATAGGTCGTGGGATCTCAAGTTCATTCCTAGACAAGGTGCATAGAAGAGAAGAAAAAGTACTCAAAACCCATTGATGGAATGGAAGGGTATGGGAATGATCAGATTTTTTCAGAAAAACAAATTCTGGACTGGTCCGATCCCAGAAGATCGATGGAAACTAGAATTCTGGCCTGAAAATCCCAATGATTTCAGGTAAAACCTGGCAAGACATATATCTAGATCAATGAACAACAGAATATCATTGCATTGCTTGACCTTCCAGTGACAAATCCACATTTTGTACTACAGGGAAGTCTTACATCAATATACCATGAAGATTAAAAAAAGATAACAGAACTCCTTTTAAGGCCATGGCAAGGTCATTGAATTTGGAGAATAACTGCTTTTTGGATAAATTTGGGGAAAGAGCTGTGATGCTTGCAAGGTTCAACTTTTACCTGCCTTGCTTGAGACCTGATCTTGTTCTTGGTGTCAAACCCCATGCAGATAGATGGTTCAGGAATCACCATTCTCTTGCAAGACAAAGAAGTGGAAGGTCTTCAAATCCTCAAAGATGATCGATCAATGGGTTCGAGCTCCAATAGTTCCTCATGCTCTTCTAGTTAATGTCGGCGATCAAATGGAAGTAGATTTTCTTTCATCTTTTAGCCT
Organism: Pachysandra terminalis; assembly: GCA_031762675.1. Lineage (NCBI taxonomy): Eukaryota > Viridiplantae > Streptophyta > Magnoliopsida > Buxales > Buxaceae > Pachysandra > Pachysandra terminalis. Next base: position 22,465 of record JAUPMG010134934.1, read on the forward strand.
AAACAGCATGATCACAATTAGCTTCTAATCAATTATGTATAAAGTTCTCTGATCTGTTCAACTATCTAAATTGCAAAATAATTTCCATTATAAATATATATTATAAGAGAAAAAATTTCATGATTAATGTTTCACAACTCTGGCTTTTTGGTGATGGCAGATAATGAGTAATGGAAAGTTCAAGAGCCCAGTGCATAGAGTGGTGACAATCTCAGAAAGGGAAAGGACAACTCTGGCCATGTTTAATGCACCAGTACCAGACATGGAGATTGGACCAGTAGATGGAATGATCACTGAGAAAAGGCCCAGGTTAATCAAGAATCTGAAGAGCTACGTTGCTCTGTACTTCGACTACTATCAGCAAGGGAAGACACCAATAGATGCAGCAAAAATATAATTTCATCATATCACAATTTTTGTTGTTGTTTCCAAGAGAAGATTTTGTCTAAAACATGGAACTTAATAAGCAGGTTGTCTGAAAACATGAAACTTCATAAGCATTCTTCCTTTTCATTATAAGCTATGTTGCATTTGTGCAGAACGTCAGAATCTAACTTAAGAATTAGGATTTATAAATGCAGTAGGATATTTTAAGGCTGCGTTGGGTCCGGCTTATATAAGTGCTTATTTCAGCTTATAGCTTATTAAAGTACTTTTTAAAATTAAAAGTGTGTTTGGTAACACCTAATGGGTAAGTGCTTACCCATAAGCAGTAGAGGAAGGCTACCCATAAGGAGAAGCTAGTGATAACAACTTCTCTTATCACTTATGCGGGAAGCTATTTCTAAACTTTAGTAATGTTTTCATAATACCTATTTTACCCCTAAACCTTCGTAAGTAACACCTAATGGGTAAGTGCTTACCCATAAGCAGTAGAGGAAGGCTACCCATAAGGAGCTGTTGAGAACAACTTCTCTTATCACTTATGCGGGAAGTTATGTCTAAACTTTAGTAATATTTTCATAATACCTATTTTACCCCTAAACGTTCATAAGCACTTAAATAAATGTATTTACCAAACGCTATTTTTTTTCAAGCAAGCGGTTTATTGTTGCTGGGGATAAGTGCTCCCATTGAGCCGCTTATCCAATGAGTGCTTATCCAAAAGCATAAGCCGGACCAAACGCAGCCTAAATATTGTATTAAAATGAAGTGAGATTGGTATGTCTTTTCCCTCTTTTAGTTCTCGATTAACCCTTCTTTTAAGTAACAGTTAGTGTCAAAATAATAGGCATAGGTCCCTAGACTATTCTATGGTGTCCATACACAGGCTAGGGAATCAAATATCATCTTGATCACCCATCACTTACATTTTGCGACTACAAACATTAAAAGCAGCATGGAAATTGATTTCCACAGATAATGAGCAATGGCATGTCAAAGTGTCCATTGCACATGGTCGATATTGTGAGAGAGTGGTTCTCGATCCCGATGGAGTCGGTGCAGCCCCCGGACCCGCAGGTCCTCTGCCCCCCCTCGGATGGGTTGGGTCAGTCTATTGTATTCGGGTTTTTCGCCAAATTTACTTGGAGCTTCCATTTTACCCCTAAACTTTCATAAGCACTTAAATAAATGCTATTTCTAAACTTTAATAATATTTCATAATACCTATTTTATCCCTAACTTTCATAAGCACTTAAATAAATGTATTTACCAAACACTATTTTTTTCAAGTAAGCAGTTTATTGTTGTTGTGGATAAGTGCTCCCATTGAGACGCTTTTCCAATGAATGCTCATCCAAAAGCATAAGCCGGGCCAAACGCAGCCTAAATATTTATTAAAATGAAGTGAGATTGGTATGTCTTTTCCCTCTTTTAGTTCTTGATTAGCCCTTCTTTTACGTACCAGTTAGTGTCAAAAGAATAGGCATAGGTCCATAGACTATTCCATGGTGTCCATACACAGGCTAAGAAATCAAATATCATCTTGATCACCCATCACCTGCATTTTGCGACTACAAACATTAAAAGCAGCATGGAAATTAATTTCCACAGATAATGAGCAATGGCATGTCAGAGTGTCCACTGCACAGGGTCGATATTGTGAGAGAGTGGTTCTCGATCTCGATGGAGTCGGTGCGGCCCCCGGACCTGCAGGTCCTCTGCGTCCCCCTCGGATGGGTTGGGTCAGTCTATTGTATTCGGGTTTTTCGCCGGATTTACTTGGAGCTTTTGGGATGGGTGCTATTTTCAGAGATTACAGTGGGGCTTGTCTTCTGGCTTTTTCTGGCCCGATTGACGCAGTTTCAAGTGAGAGGGCCGAGATGATGACTTTGATTACTGGTCGGTGCCAGGGGAGAGCCCAGGGTTATCACAGCCATGGTTCCCAATGTCGGCGACATTTCGCTAAATGTCGCCGACATTTCGCCATTTCGCACCCTGGCGACATGAAATCTTGGGGTAAAATCCCAGCTTTCGTTTTTACCTGGGTGTCGCCCCATGTCGCTATATGTCTCTATATGTCGCCGACATTTCGCCATTTCGCACCCTGGCGACACGAAATCTGGGGGTAAAATCCCAGGTTTCGTTTTTAGCTGGGTGTCGCTCAATGTCGCCGACATGTCGCTACATGTCGCTATATGTCTCTCTAATTTAG
>JAUPMG010134935.1:0-11393 GCA_031762675.1 Pachysandra terminalis
GGCATTCCAGCATCAGAACACGACCCGCCACTCTCGATGAACCCAAGAAGCCATACTTTTCCTCCTGATTACAGAATTGCTCCATCTTCTGTGATAGCCAGTCCACTTCTTGTCCTTGCATGGTGAGCCAGCTCGACAGCGTTCCACATCTCTCAGTGATCCTAAGCCATTTCTTCCTACCATTTTGGTAACCTTCGAAGCTTATCTCTTTCCTTTCAACTTTGATCACTTTCCGGGCGGCACCGTTCGCTCCGACACCAATCGCAACACCTCTGCTCGCTCCGACACCATTCACAGCACCTCCGTTCATCGCATATTAAATAACGGTGCAAACTTATTCCAAATACTCGATGCTAAATTACCTGTAGAAAGAAATATGATTCATCGTTTCCACCTCATAGCCACAACATTGACATCTTGAAGCCAAGCTAACACCCAATCTTTGAATGTTGCTATCCACAAGAACCGCATTGTCCACTACTCTCCATCTCTTGGAAAACTCTTAATTATGTAATTTCAGTGGATCTCGTTGTTCAGACGTTAGGAGTGTATTTGGCTTCCAAATGCTCTTGTTGTGTTGCGTCCTCAGAGGAATCTATTGATCATCTCTTCGCTAATAGTGAGCTTGCGAAGGACGTTTGGAGGTTTTTTGCACATAAGTGCTCGATCACCCAACCTGTTACAGAAACGGTCTGGAACCGTTGTTTATTATGGTTCACTTATTCATCCTTTACCTTCCAATCTGGGATTATTATTGGTCTGCTTCCTTCTATTCATCTTATGGGAGTTATGGTTGGAGCGGAATCTTAGAAGATTCAAAGACTTTAGCCATGACTCGACGTTTGTCATCAAAAAGATCTAAAATTGGTTAATAGAACTCAACTTTCTCTTCTGTCCGAAGCGCATGGCCTCGAGTTTTGACTGTATTATGTTGGCATCCTTAGGTATTAATGTTTGTGCCATTAGACCTAAAAGGCCTAAGATTATCAGGTGGTTTCGGCCAAAGCCTGGTTGGGTTAAATTGAATGTGGATGGTGCTTGTGTCAATAACCTTGGCTCTGGTGGTGGGGGTGGCATTATTAGGTCTTCATCAGGTTCCTTTCTTGTTGCCTTTTCCTGTCACTATGGGTCTTGTACCAATAATATGGCGGAAGTTCGTGCGTTATTGAACAGTCATCTGCTTTGCCTTGATCTAGGTTTCCATTATGTGGAGATTGAATCTGATTCAAGACTATTAGTTGATTGGAGTATACATGATTCTGATCCTCCTTGGAATTATTTCTTTTGGTGCACCAGAATTAAGCATCTACTCATCTCGTTGCAATACTCGATTGCTCATGTATTTAAAGAGGTCAACTCTGTTTCCGATGTGTTGGCCAAGGAAGGTGCTTCACTTTATGAGGTTCATCATCTGCATATAACTCTCTTCCGATTGAGGTCCGTGCCATTATTCGATTGGAGAAGGCAGGTCTTCCTTATGTTAGGAGATAGGATCTTTATTTGTAATTTCTCTGTTATGAGTACACCGTTGATAAGATTGTACTCTCTTTTTTCCACTTGAGGCTAGGCTACGTGCCCACCCCGCTATCTTTGTAATTTCTTTCTTCCAATTCATCAATAAGGTTTTCCTCGTACTGTTGAGGTTCTCAAAAAAAAAAAAAACTAAGCTCTTGAAGCTTGGGAGATCTTCGTAGTTTCGAATTCGTCTCATTACGAATGGTCGGCTACACTTGGGCTGTCTGTCAACTATGAATTGAATAAAATGATTAGGCAACTTCATGTGTCTTATCAGGGTGGTTGGAATTGGGTTTACCTTAAGTGGGATCCGTGGATTTGAGTACCTAAAGGAAAAATAGACTTGGGCGCTTGTGACCCGTAGGTTGAAAGTCTCTACAACTACATTTGTGCACGTAGATTTGTGATAGTCTGACTTAGTTGGTTTAAAATGGAGTACAGGAGGCGTTTAATCTTAGCATGTAGTTGGATTGTCTTTGGTCTAGCGGATATCCATAAGTCCGTGACAGAGATTTGAGTCAACTCACTTGATAAGAGCATTGCTAATGTTTTGTTGTGCATGGTTATAGTGTATGTTGTTGCTTGTGCATATCATTAGAGATGGTTAGCATGTAGACACAATTTGTGAGAAACTGTGGGTCATCGTCCGTTATGGATGATCTAGCATGAGTGTACCATGGCATGTAAATATGCTATTGGGTGAGGTACGTGATGTACAACACTCGATACAATGCATATATTATCATGTACGCATTATTATCATGTATTTAATATGATAGATGCTATAGAACTGCTATATGGCTTGTTTAGATGTCATAATAGATTCTATGTGAATGAGAATGTTATATGTGGAATAACGGGATTGTATGATAAAATAATAAGCTGATCGCTCTGTGTGTCTTTTGTGAAGGGTTAATTGTTAGTTGCATCGACTAGCTATGAGCTAACACTTCATTGGGACTTATATTTCAGGTCCTTCACGTGATCCGACAACGAGGTGATAGGGCATGGCAATTGACTTCATGGTGGTTTAGTTTATAACTCTAATTGAGAGTATAGACTAGTAGGCTTTGGTTTATTTATTTGAGTTGTAAACCTTAGTTTATTTATTTCAAATTGTATTATGTTCTATGTCGGTTTTTATTTGCAGTTATTTTATAGATTGCTAGTTTGGTTTGTTTAATTAGAAATTTAGAACCATTTGTTTATTCTTTCTCTCTTACCTATCAATTTTTTTTTTATCATTAACAACATTTATTAATCATCAAAAAGACTACAAAAAAACAGCAAAAGAGAAAGACTGAACTTGCAAGAGAAGATGAACTTGCCGGTAATAGAGACTGATTACGGTGCTGCCTTGGTCCATCCTAACCAACCTCTATCCCTTCCACCACCACCACCACTTTTCCTTCTCACGAACCCTTCACCCATTCCATTTCCATCACCAACATCTCTTCCCCAACCCCCACTGACAACACCACCATCATTTCTCCACCCTACTCTTTCTTCATCCCTTCCACCACCACCACCTCTTCTCCAACCCCCACAGCCACCACCATCGTCTACACCGATTCTCTCTTCCCCGCATCTATCGCAATATTCCAATCCTTCTTATGCCATTCCTTCTTCATCTGATCAGATTAGAACTTCGATTGTGCCTTCTTTTGCTGACCTGGTTAGGATGGATTATCCGGATGGCATGTCAAAGTCTACCCCTGCAGTACAGAAATTTCGAAGACAGTCGGAATCAATGCAGATTGAAGCCAAGTTGTTTTCGATAGAGTTTTTGAAGAATTATAATAGATAACATCTTTCTGAACATAGTAAAGGAAGGATTAGTTCGATGGTTATCACGGAGGATGAAGCGATCTGGAGTTCTTCTTGTTGTTCAGAAGCATTTAAATTGAAGCTTGAGCTGGCTGGTTCGAAAGTTTGGAAGAAACTATTTAATTCCAGAATTATGGTTATGAGCATAAACTTTAATTCAGTAGGAAGATTTTTAAGGGTTGAATTGGTGACCGGGAACAGGTCAAGTAAAATTTTCGTTCCTATGGGAAGATCTGGAATTGGTTGGTGCAAGTTTGGAGAGCTGATATCAAAGAAGGAAGGTCATGCTCATACTTCTGAGATGGCCGGGCCAGTGAAGGTTGGTGTCGACTTGCAGGAGTCTGGTATTTCTCATGCTGGTGCATGTCCGAAGATTAAAATACATTTAAAGGAAGTTATTGACGTAGATAAATGGAAGAGAGCTGTTATTCTTACCCCCAATGGTGGAGATTCCTGGTGTTCCATTGCTTTGGCTCTCAGGAATTTTCTGAGTTTACAAATATCACCGGAGCTTATTCCGTTTTCTGATGAACAGGCCATTTATTTCGCACCTACTATTGCTGTAGCTGATCAGTTGATTTCTTTGAGATCTCTTCCTCTTAAAACTAAACAAGACGTTGTCATTTCTAGATGGGAGGATATTAATTTTTTGAGACCCATAGATGGATGCAAGGATGGTTGTTGGATCTTTGTTTTTGGCTTGCCTCCATATCTATGGGTTGATGAAGTTTTCCAGATTATTGGCGAAGCGTGTGGAGATTTTATTCAAGTTGATGAAATTACTGCTCAAAAGAATTGGATGAAGTATGCGAAAATCCTAATTAAGAGCTCTAATATTCTTGGTATTCCACATTCTATTTCCATGGTTTCAAAGGATTCTCGATTCGTTATTCAGATTGCGCTTTCATTGTCGGAGAAGGTTTTGGGGTTAAAGGCGGTGGATAGTTTTCAGAGGTTTGGGGCGGAGCTTGAAGATGATGAGGTGGCCAAAGTAAAGAAAGGAGGCAGTAGAGGATTGGTTCATAAGTGGGTAGTCAAGTCGTTTGTGGAGAAAGGAAATTATTCCTTGGGGGTTACAAGACCGGATTAGAATCTTTCCAAGGATAAACATCAGTCCATATCTAATTTAAATTCAAATTATCGCGAGTTATTTGGGGCGAGATATAAGCGTGAGGTGTCTTATTGGGGTCGACATAAGAAAATAATTGATTTTGATGGAAGGAACGTTGGGAGTAGAAAGAGATCGAGATCTTTGCAACGATTTAAGCAATTCAAATCAGGGATCAAGGATATTAATATGGGGGCGAGGGGTAGAAAAGGCATTTCGATGAACATGGATATGGATTTCGGAAAAACTTCTTATGGGCATCATGGTTTGGGGATTGGGCCTAAGCCCATTGGAGCTCGATCAGCATGCGAATCAGACCGTGTGTTTGATTTCGGGATTGGGCCTGCTGTAGATTCCGGAAAACAACAGGTGGAACATGGGCCGACTGTGAGTAGTATACCAAAACAAGATGCGGATGGAGTTGGGCCAAATGATTTTTGATGGCCATGGTGGAGTATTCGTTGAAAGCTTTAGAGCCTTCTCATGCTGTAATCCATGAGACGTTGGAGGAGATGGATAACAGGTTTCAAAAGTCTTTGAAGAACGACAAAAATAATGACATCGTTAAGAAGATTGAAGCTGCTGTTATTTGCTCATCAGAACTGTCAATGGAGGTGATGGGTTTGCCGGTCTATTCTTCTTCTGCCTCTTCTGCTATTTTTGAAGATCTTTTTCAGCCGGAAGTATTAGGCTTGGGTCAATATGATCGTGAGGCTTTTCAAGTCGACTCACCTCCCTCGGACATTGCGAATGAGTTGAACTATCACCTACTTTCTGATCTGACTCAGGCAGGGTATAATAAAGAGGTGGTGGAAAAGGCGTTAGATGGATTGGAGGTCGAGGATGAGGCATTGGACTTGGTTCTTCCTAATTCGAGGATTGTGGAAAACAAAAAATGTCCCTTGGTTGCTCATGGGGTTTGTCGAAAGGATGGTCTTCTATCCTTGAGGTTCAGATCGGTTTCAGATATGATCAATGGCCATATTGTGGCTACTGGAATTTCTTTAAAATATTCACAGGTTAACAATACAGCATTCCAAGATTCGGTCTTCAATTTATTGAATCCTCTTCTACAATTACCGGATAAGTCGCTGTTTTTTCACCGTCCTTTCACCGACGTGGCTATTAATGGATGGTCGAAGAGAGGTATGCCTATAAGCTCATGCTTTGGTTATATTTCCATTAATTCTTCTCTCACCTTAACGAGCTTCGTTTCAGGTTTCAAAGGGACTAATGTTATTGCCGATAAGCCAAGATTAAATACTTTGCAGATGGATGTATCGACTAAGAATGTGCTTCAGATTGAGACTCTTGATGATTTACGGGTTTTGGAAGGTGCAGAAGTGGAGTTGGATTCAGGTGGAGAGATGGGGGAAGAGAGGGTTAGTATTGGGTATGGCGATTGGGTGGGTGTTGAAGACATAGCAAATTTGTTTAGGTTGGAAGCTTCCGATAAGAATAGGGTAAGTGTTAGCATGTCCGAAGCTGTTGGTAGATTCAGGAATGATTGTGAGGGTGTCTCCAAAGGTGCCTCATCCATGGTGAGGGAGCTACAGAATTTAGAATGGAATCTATATCACAGGAGGTCATCTAAGTCTGGTGCTGGAGGGAGTTTGTCTCAGGTTGATCAATGAGGATTATCAATTGGAATATTAGAGGTTTGTGAGGGTAATAAGAAAAGAGCGGTTAAAGAAATATGTAGGAAGTTTAACCCATGGATTGTGGTTATTCAAGAGACTAAAAAATAGTCGGTAGGAAGGAGGTTGATGCGTAAACTTTGGGGTATTCAGAATAGGAAATGGGTTTGTTTGTCGGCCATGGGTTTTTCAGGGGGGATTCTTGTTATGTGGGATATTGATAAAGTTGAGGGTGGTGAGGTGACAATTGACTCTTTTTGTCCATCAATGATGTTCAAGAACTTGGTTGGTGGGTTTCAGTGGAAGCTTACGGGTGTTTATGGTCCTAATGAGTATAGAGACAGGAAGGATTTTTGGGAGGAGATTCGTGATTTGGCCAATAATAATGAGCATCCTTGGTGTTTGATTGCGAACTTTAATGTAGTTATATCTTTAGATGAGTGTAATAAAGAGACTAGGTTGTCCAGAAGTATGAGGAGATTTTCCTCTCTTATTCAGGATCTTGCTTTGGTGGACTATCCTTTATTAGGTGGTTCGTTTACTTGGTCTAACCTTCAGAAGAACGCCCTTTGTTGTAGATTGGATAGATGTTTAGGCTCGGTTGATTGGGATGCACAATTTCCTCACTTGACTCAGAAAATTCTGCCTAGGCCGGTTTCTAATCACTGGCCTCTGTCAATATCGGTTGAGTTGGTTCAGCATGGCACGTATCCTTTCTAGTTTGAAAACACGTGGCTTACTCATAGTAAGTTTCTTGATGAGGTAAAAGGTTGGTGGGAGGAAAGGGAAAGGGAAGAGACTAGATTTGCTGAATTTTCCTTTATAAGATCTCTTAAATTTTGAAAAGTAAGATTAAAGGATGGAATCGTGAGTGGTTTAGGGAAATATCTATGCGAAAGAAAGTTATATTTGATGATATTGAAGAATTGGATTTGTGGGAACAGCAAAGGGGGCTTTCTATAGGGGAAAAGGAAAGGAGGAATTGTAAGAAGATTGAGTTGGATAACATTCTCAGACAAGAAGAGATTAGTTGGAGACAGAAATCAAGGGCTACTTGGATTAAAGAAGGGGATGAGAATACTAGATTTTTTCATAAATTGGCCAATGGTAAGGCTAAGATGAATGCCATTACTAACCTTGTAGTGGATGGGGAGAGAATTGAGGAGGTAGGAGGTGGGAGGTATCACGGAAGTTATGAAGGATTTTTATGGTAAGTTGTATACATCGAAGCAAGATCTGGCTTTTAGTCTTAGGAATGCTCCTGGGGTTGCTTTATCATCATTTTAGGCTATGTGGTTGGAGAGATCTTTTGATATTACGGAGGTTAGAAAGGCTATTATGGGAATGGAGAGAGATAAGGCACTGGGGACAAATGGTTTTACTATGGCTTTTTTTCAATATTGTTGGGAGGTGGTCAGAGAGGATCTTATGGGGTGTTTAAGGAGTTTTTTCTTAACGGGGTGATTAATAAGATTACCAATGAAACCTTTCTAGTGTTGATTGCCAAGAAGTCATAGGCCAGTGAACTTAAGGATTTTAGACCTATCAGTTTGATTACTAGTCTTTATAAGATTATCGCGAAGGTATTGGCTTAGAGGCTTAAAGGGGTGATTGGGGGTATAGTCTCTCCGAATCAATCGGCTTCTATTGCTAGGAGGCAAATTTTGGATAGTGTGCTGGTGGCAAATGAGGTCATGGAGGAGAGAGAGAGGAGTGGTATTACAGGTGTCATGTGTAAATTGGATTGGGAGAAGGCTTATGATAAGGTGGAATAGGGTTTCATTGATTCTGTGTTAGATTGGAAGGGGTTTGGCATTAAATGGTGGAAGTGGATTACGGGCTGTTTGTCGAAGGTTTCATTCTCGTTTATTTTTAATGGGAGTGTTCATGGTCGTTTTGAGTCGTCTAGAAGAATTAGACAATGCGATCCCCTATCTCCTTTTCTCTTTACTCTAGTAAGAGATGTTTTGAGTAGGTTTCTTTCTTCGGTTGAAAACATGGATCTTACTAGCAGTTTTATGGTTGGAATGAATAGGGTGCCTATTTCTCATCTACAATATGCTGATGATACTATTCTGTTTTTTGAGGCTATTGAGGAGCAGGCATATCGGATTAAGGCTATTTTAAGATGTTTTGGGATGGTTTCAGGTCTTAAGGTTAATGTGGAGAAGTCTACCATATCTAGGTTTCATATGGAGCAGGATCGGATTCAGCAATTTGAGGATTATTTGGGTTATCAAGTTACTCAACTACCTATTAGATATCTTGGTCTTCCTTTAGGGGATAGTGCCAGATCCTTTTCCTTTCGGTCTCCTATTATTGAGAGAGTTGAAAAGAGATTGGCCACTTGGAAAATGAACTATTTATCCTCAGGCGACAAAGTTAATTTGATTAAAGTGGTGTTAGCTAGTGTTCCCATTTATTACTTGTCTATTTTTCGTACGACGGTTAGAGTGGTTAAGGTTTTGGAGAAGGCACAAAGAGATTTTCTGTGGGAGGGAGGGGATCATAAGAAGGACCACTTGGTTAAATGGAGCTTGGTGTGTAAGAGTAAAGAAGCAGGTGGTCTCAATCTGGGCAACATTCAGCGTCGGAATTCTGTTTTGCTTGGTAAATGGTTATGGCGTTCCGGCAATGACATGGAGGCCCTTTGGTACAAGATTATTATAAGTTTGGGATAGGTTTGAATGCTTAGGATATTAATCAATCTGCTAGAATTTATATGCATAGCCCTTGGAAAGCCATTTCTGCATTAGCTCCTTTTTATCCTATTATTCGGTTTATGGTGGGTATGGATTCAATTATCCGGTTTTAGCATGATTTATGGTGGGGAGAATCTATTTTTAAAGTTAGATTCCATAGACTATTTTTGGTGGTACAATATAGGGATACTGTGGTTTCTGATATTCTTTCTTGGTCATCAACAGGTTTAGTTTGGAATCTTTCTTTCAGAAGAGATCTTAGAATTGCCGAGATGGAAGAGTTGTCGAGTCTTATTGATGTTCTTAAATTTTGTTTCATTGATGCAAAGTGTCGGGATTACCGGGTTTGGCCTTGGAGTCTAGTGGCGTTTTCTCCACTAGACCCTTTTTTGTTTCCTTGGTCGGGAGAAGAATTTGACTCCTCTTTGTGTTTCCAAACTTTGGAGGGCCAACATTCCTCCTAGAGTGAGATTATTTGCTTGGACTGCTATGCTTTATAGGACAAATACCTGTGATATGCTTCAAAGGAGGGGAGAGGCAATATGGCCATTTCTCCACATATCTGTTTCATGTGCAGGAACCAAGGGGGGACAGTGGATCACCTTGTTCTTCATTGTTCAGTGGCAATAGGGATTTGGATGCATTTCCTGCAATTGATGGGGATGGATTGGGTTTTATCGGAGCACATTGTTGAGTTGTTTGATCAATGGCGATACTGAGTTCTTAAGGAAAGAGGCAAGGTTCTCTATGAGGCACTCTTCTTTTCGGTCCTTTGGATTATTTGGTGTGAGCAGAATCAGTGTATTTTTTCGGAGGTTCAGCATTCCTTCTCTTGGCTTATCGATTCCATTGTAGGTATTTTTTAGGAGGTTCAGCATTCCTTCTCTTGGAAATGATCTTGTACAGTTTTCTTTTCTTTTTTTCTATTTTCCTGCCTTTATGTAACTTTGCTGTTTTGCTTTATTTTTGAATCACATCGTGATTCTTTGTTTTTTCTATACTCTACTTTGATGATTAATAAAATTGTTGTTAATGATTAAAAAAAAACAGCAAGAGAAACTATACAAAGAAATCACGAAGTGTGATCCAAAAAACAACAAAAAAAATTATACAAAACATAAAGGATGGAGAACCAAATGATCTTTCTTGTAATCCCCTCCCTCCTAAAGGAAGTCTCTTTGAGCTTTCTCCAAAATCTTAATAATTCTCACCGAAGCCCAAAAAAGAGAAAGAAAGTAAACACGTAAACTGGTTAAGACAAACTGGATCAAAGTAAGTCAACCCCCTAAAGATAAATAATTCATTTTCCAGGTAACTAATCTCTTTTCCACCCTATCTATGACAGGGGACCAAAAGAAAGAGATCTACCATTATCCCCCAAAGGTAGCCCAAGATATCTAATCGGTAAACCAATAACTCAATAACCCAAATAATCCACAAACTGTTGTAACATGTCCTGATCCACATGAAACCCAGTAATTGTTGACTTCTCCACATTAACCTTAAGACCAGACACCATCTCAAAACATCTCAAAATGGCCTTAATCCAATACACCTGTTCCTCCACAACCTGAAAAAAGATAATAGTATCATCAGCATATTGCAAATGAGACACAAGCACCATAATCCTTACCAAAAACCCACTAATAAGACCCATGTTCTCAGCCAAGGAAAAAAAACTAGTCCAAACATCACCAACTAGAATAAAAAGAAGAGGGGATAGAGAATCAACCAATCTAATACCTCTAGAAGACTGAAAATGCCCATGCACACTCCCATTAAAGAGAAACGAAAAGGAGACCTTAGAGATACATCCACTAATCCATTTCCTCCACTTAACTCCAAAACTCTTCCATTCTAACACAGAATTAAGGAATTCTCGTTCCACCCTATCAGAGTCTTCTCCCAATCAAACTTACACATAAGACCAGGACTACCACTCCTCTTTCTTTCCTCAACTACCTCACTAGCCACCAGAACACTATCCAAAATCTGTCTACCTACAATAAATGCAGACTGATTCGAAGAAACTAGACCACCAATCACCCCTTTAAGCCTCTCCGCCAAAACCTTCACTATGATCATATAAAGGCTAGTAATCAAACTAATGGGTCTAAAATCCAGTAAAATCATCCGGGCCCAGAGCTTTATCTCTATCCATACCCATAATGGCCCCTTTCACCTCTTCTACCTCAAAAGGTCTCTCCAACCACTCAGCCTATTGTGGAGACAAGACATTCCCGGGGACATTCCTAAGACTAAAAACCAACTCCTGCTCCGAAGCATAAAGATTACTGTAAAACTCCAACATAGCCGCTATAATTCCACCCACCTCCCCAATCCTCACTCCATTCACCTCTAAACTCGTGATAGCATTCATTTTCGATCTCCCATTAGCCAACTTATGAAAAAAAGCAGTATTCCCATCCCCTTCCTTCAGGAGGAATCTGTATTATTATTTGGGACATAGATGCGGTCAAGCGAAGAGAGGTTAGGAGAGATAGATACTCGATGTCGATTAAATTTAAGAGCATTGAGGATGGATTTGTATGGATTCTGACAGGGGTTTATGGGCCAAATAAGCCGAGGGAGAGAGAGGTATTC
>JAUPMG010134946.1:0-11393 GCA_031762675.1 Pachysandra terminalis
ATTTGGACTTTCGCACTCTGATTTGGTTTATGAAAGCATTTTTAGGCTTTTACTATTGGTTTGTTGTTGCTAGCCGCATTCCATGGTTGGGAACCCGAAGGTCGCACCTCGTGATCCGTGCCACCCACATCGGGATTCAGGCACCGGGACCCGGGGCGTGACAATGAGCCTTATCCGAAGGACTACGAAAGCACTATATTCCCTTAGTTTACTGGAAAAACTAGGAATATTATAGAACATGTGATTCTTTTTATTGAAGCCTTGGGTGCTTATCTGGGAAACAGAGAACTTTGCCTTCGCGAATTCTCTAAACCACTCTTTCGAGAGAGCTTACACTTGGTATAGCTGATTGGAGCGTGAGACAGTCTCGAACTAGTAGGAAATGATTGCTTTGTTCCACCATAAATCTTTCACTACGAAGGAATAGCCCACCATCATTGATCTTATTCGCAAAAGACAGAAGCCCGGTGAGGAACTAGTGGTCTGTGTTAAGCGATTCAGAGACATGGTGATTACTTGAACTAAAATAGTGCTTGAAGAAAACTTTGTTCAGATTTGTGTTAATGGTATGCAACTTACATATCGGTACTCTTGGAGAATTTGAACATTGATAGCTTCCATAAGTTGTATGATGCAACCAAGAGAACAAGTGCCTCTCTTCCTTATGCTGAAATGAAAGGAGAAAAGAAGTGAGTTCTCGCAGTAACAAATGAAGGGTCAGAGAAGACTTCGAAGAAGAAGAGTAAGACGAATGACAGGGAGAAACAGACTCCACCTCCTGAGGTAATGTGTTCTCCAGATCAGTTAGACGTCTTGCTCAATGAATGGATTAGGGATGATCGTATTTCTCTTCCTCCTATTGAGAAAGAGCCTTCAGAGGTAGATAAGAAATATTCCGAGTATTGTAAATTTCACCGTAGTACAAAGCTTAACACCTTCGATTGCTATGCTCATTCCAAATTGGCTGCAAGAGATATTGATCTCCCTGATGCAACTGTACACACTGATCTCCTCCCAAAACACAAAGGAAAAGGGAAAGAAACTGTGCACATGTTTGCCACTCCAATGGATATTGAGAAAGATCCGAATGCTAAGCTAAATAGTGCTCTAAAAATGACCACGAAGTTTCAGATGTTCTTTGAGGTATGCAATTTAGTCTTGAGATGCACAATGAAACCACTCGAGCAATACTCCCACTCACTGAAAAGCATCATTACAACTGCTATAGTTCTGATACTGTCGTCCCTAACTCCACAATAGTATTATAACCTTTGCAAAAGATGTTCTTTGGGGATGGCTCCCTCCAAAGACCATAACCTTCCTTTATATCAAAATGCCATGCTTCAAGGTTTGGACATTCGAAGGGCCTTAGTTGACAATGGATACTTAGTGAACCTTCTTACCCTTTGCAGAGTCAATTAGAGTCTCGAAAGACAGGATCACTCTTGAGACAACTCAAATTATGGGATTCTATACTCAACGACAAAAGACTTTGGGGCACATCATGATCAAAATCCAGGTTGGACCCTTTAAGTTTTCTATATTATGCCATGTCATTGATGATAGGGTTGCATTACATATATTTTTGGGAAGGCCATGGATCCATCGAGCCTGGTCAATTCTCTCATCTTATCATCAATGCCTCAATGGCCTTTGGAACGGAAAGGTGGTTCGAGTGGTAGCCGATCCCTACCCTTTTAATGAGTATGAAATCTACTTTTCTAAGGCTACGCACTATGGTGGATTTGCCCCTGATGGTGAATGCCGAGTTGCTAGACTAGAGGGGAAGCCACTCTCTCTGTGGATATCGTTGAGTTCCACTTCGGGCCCTTCTACTTCTGCTCTTGGTTTGTCCCGTGTCTCTTGCAACGGCATGAGATCCTTGATAACACAGTGCATTCGAGTAGAGAGGTCTGTATATAGATTATGACAATCACAAGGGGCTCATAAGCTTGATACATCACAACACCCCCTCAAGCATTGTTTTGATAGAGGCTTCACAATCTGGACTTGAAGAAGCTCCAAAACATTTGTAGAATGGTATTAAAATTGTTTTTGAAAATCTAGATGAAGTTGATCTTGGAGATGTCCTAGATGATTAATGACCTATTATGATATGCGCCAATCTCGATACTGCACAGAGGCAAGCCTTCATATCATTTCTCAAATAGTACATAGATTTTTTTTCCCTAGAAATTGGAAGAGATGCCATGCCTTGTTCCACAACTTGTGATTCATAAGCTTCATGTCTCGCCTGAAGTACACCTAATCAAGCAAGCTGCTCGAACCTTCACACCAGACATTGAGTTACAATTCAAGGCCGACGTTGAGTTACAAATCAAGCCCATTCAAAACCCCTATTGGTTAGCAAATATTGTACCTAGGAAGAAAAAGAGTCGATAAATTTGTTGTTGTGTTGACATTCACATCTAAATAAAAGTCTACATGAAGGACGATTTCCCTCTTCCTAAGATAGATATCCTCAATGATCCTACTGCTGGAAACGAGATGTTCTCATTCATGGATGGATTCTTTGGTTATAACCAAATCTGAATGGCCCCTCATGATGCTGAGAAGACTTCTTTCAGAACTCCTCTTGAAAATTTCTACTCTACAGTTATGCCCTTCGGACTTAAGAATGCAGGTGCAACTTATCAGATGGCCATGAATGCTATTTTCATGATATGATTGTAAGGACCTGAACCTAATAAATGTAATTCATAATTGCTGTGAATAATAATAATAAATAGTATGTGACCTAGTTGGGTGTTTTTCGGATTTAATAAGGGTAACAAATGGATAAGGGAAGAAGGAAACAAAGAAGAAGAAGAAGAAGAAGAAGAAGAAAGAATGGAGGAGATGGAGGATAGAAGAAGTAACTCAGATCTGGATCTTAGCCCAAGGAGAAGGTAAGTCTCATTTTATGTATAATCCCAATAAGTTGTTATTGAGTTTCGATTTCATGCATTTGTGCAAAATGATTACTGATCTGGTTTTGGGTTTGAATGTGAACAATTGATTTGTGTGCCTCACGACCTATTGGATTTGTTTCCTTGACTTTGGGAAAACCTTAGAATGGATCTGGGATCCACATCTCAAGATCCATCGGCGGGCACCGGCACACTGGTGGCCCTGCCGACCTAAACCCATAATAAATACAGTGGCCTTCATCAGCAGGCACCGATACACCGGTGAACCTGCCCAAAAGGGGCCCTTTTTTAGTAATTTTTACCCCACCGGTACCCACCGTTACACCGGTGAGGATGAAAACCTGTGGAATGTGGTTTTGGCTTAGGCTTTTGCATTAATTGTTTGGGGATTTAATCCACACTAATTAGAAAACATATTTGGGATCAAAGTATTATCAAATGGACTCTGACCTACCCGGGGATAATCACCCTTGAGTTCCATATTGCAATAGTTGGGTTGGGTTGGGTTACACCATGTGTTTGAGAAATGGTCTCAGTGAGTCAAGTGTGGTCGGATGGCTCAAGCCTACCAGTGGGGAACCACCTTTGAATCCTATGGTACACCCTACACCATTGATTAGTTTGTTGACTTGACCATACTTGGATTGCATTCATCATGTGCTTAGAAATTGAAATAGATTTGTTGGGGATTGATGTGTGTTTGTACTATGGAATGAGCATTTGGTTTTTAGACTCAAGATAGATCATAGGCATCATCTTGAAGTTAGATGATTGTTTGGTACCCATCATTGACCCTTGGACTTTACCACTCCGTGGTATTTGGACACCCTAGAATGGTAACTTGGATTGTGAACTGGTCGTATTTGTGTTGAAACATCTGGGAAACTCATGATGGCATTCAATCAGATTATCCGCATGTATGGGCGCGTGGATAGTTTCCGTTGATGACTACCATTTGGTTTCTAGTTAATGTTGCATTCATGCTGGGCTTATATGATTGTTAAGTGAGCCCAGGAGGGGGTATATTTGGTGGGTTGAATCCCTTCAATGTTATACACTCTAGACTAGCATTTATGGTTGGAATTCCTTGAGTAGACTATGCTCATAAAATAGAAACATGGTGACCTTCGTACCATGGGTTAGTGCTTGGAACAAAGAGGGGATATCCGGCTGTTCCTAGTGACCTATGTCCAAAAAAAATTGTTTTTATTGGTTGGAAGCTACAATGGAGGGGCACTTAACAGATTTCATGAGCTTAGTTCATCATCCTTCATACCATATTTGCAGTCCTTGTTTGAGCATATCAATGTTGATCATGTGAATGTCATATTATATCATACATATCATTTATCATCCTGTAACTCATTATTGTTAGATTTTGGTTTATCTTGTTTTATTAAATTCGATTGATTTTAGTTTATTTGCTTAATGGTTCCTTATGAGGATGGACGACAGATATCGTCTTACTGGGCATTCCAAGCTCACGTGACTTTTATGTTGAAGGTTGAGGTGGAATGGGAACTGATAGGGCCTTGATGTTGATCCACTAAGAGATTATGGAATCTTGAGGATTTTCAAGGGAAAGGCCTTCAGATCCAATCCTTGGATGCCGTCAAACCAATCAAACCATAATTTTGGTTTAGCAGAGCAAAACTAAATACCAACGGAAATCTAAAAAAAATTAAAATGCACATTACCATGTGAATAATCCCAACATAATCATAAAATCCAATTGAATAAAAATAAATACATTCAAACGCCCAATTGGGTCAAAACATTAAATAAACTAATAGTTCAAAAGTAACAACTAACTTGTTCATTCAGTTTAGAAGCAACATTCACGCCGACCACGCATCTTCCATCTTGATTCGCACTTCCTATCTCACTTTTGGAGGAGCCTACAGATGGCGCTAGGCACCACGCTGAGCTACAGCACTGCGTACCATCCACAGACGGACGGGCAAAAAGAGAGAGTGAACCAAATTCTCGAGGGTATGCTATGGGAATGTGTCTTGGACTTTGAGGGATCTTGGAGTGAGCACTTACCGTTGGTGGAGTTCTCCTACAACAATAGTTACCAAGCTAGCATCGGCATGGCACCTTTTGAAGCTTTATATGGAAGACCTTGCAAATCACCTTTATGTTGGAATGAGGGAGGGGAATCTATAAAGATGGGACCTGACATCATTCTTGAGACGACCGAGAAGATCAAGGTAATCAAAGACAAGCTCCTCACAGCACAAAGCCGATACAAGAGTTATGCCGACACCAGAAGACGTAAGCTAGAGTTTGACATGGGAGATTAGGTATTCCTCAAGGTTTCACCAATGAGGGGAGTATTCCGATTCGAAAAGAAAGGTAAGTTGGCACCGAGATATGTGGGACCGTTTGAGATTATCAAGACAGTGGGGGAAGTTGCCTACATATTACTTCTACCGCCGGACTTGTCACAAGTCCACAACGTATTTCATGTGTCCATGCTGCGGAAGTACCACCCTGACCTTACGAGCATCATAGATTGGCAGACCAGCTCCATCCGTGAGGACATCACCTATGAAGAAGCCCCGGTCAAGATTCTAGATCGCAAGGACAGAGTACTGCGCACCAAAGTAACCCCGATGTTGAAGATCCAATGGAGTCACCACGGCGAGTCAGATGCCACTTGGGATCTTGAAGAGCACATCCGTTGGGAGTATCCTTACCTCTTTGAGGACCAGGTATGTTGATTTCGAGGCCGAAATCCTCTTTTAGGAGGCTAGGTTGTAACACCCATCAAATTTTACTTTCATTTCCTTTTGGGGCATTTATGTTATTTCTGTGTACTTATGGGTGTTTTGGCTAATTAGTGACCAGCCCTTGAGGACACTTGTGCACTCATGCCCAACACATTAGCGCTACTCTTTAATGAGCTTGGATGGTTAAGATTCATTCTCCCATCCAAAGACTAATGAAGGGCTGAGATCTTTTCTCTCATGAGAATAGGGCTTTAGACTAGGGTTGTCTAACCCTAGTCTCATGTTTTCTTTGGCTGAGAAGGAACTTGAGGAGCTCCAAGGAAGAAGGGAAGAGGAAGAAGATTGAGCTACGAGCCAAGCTCCATTATATTTTTGAGCAAAGAAAGTTGCTTGTGCTAGGTAAATGCATTGTGTGCATTTATTGTGTATTTATTTTAGGGTTTCTAAGATTTATTGAATGATTAGATTCATGAAATATTTGAATGCTCATATGAATGTTAATGCATGATTCAGTTGCCTTATTATTGAATTCATGACTGATTGTGGAATAGATTTCATGTTCTTCTAGATTAAATTGTTGAACTGAGATTTTGAATGATGGTGGAATGATTATTGGTGTAAATGTGTTCATTTTTGGTCGGATGTGTCCATTTAAATGTTTAGTTATGTTTTCCATCCTTTCTAGACTCTTTTGTCCCAGAAAACACTAACCCTAGGTGGAGTTTGAATCTAGTTTCACAGGTGCGAAATCTGGGTGAAAAACCCAAAAAATCGCGGCTGTTGGCGAGTCTGTCGGTCCGCGAACGAACTCGGCGACGAATGCTGGTTGGTGAAACTCACCTACCGAGGACACCAACTGATTAACTTAACCTGGTGGACGTTGTCGGTGGGTCATCGGTGGAATCGATGGACTCGCCGACGAACAAAGGTGCAGAGTGGCCCTGTCGGTGAGTGTGTCGGCCCACCGATTGACTCGCCAATAGGAGTGTGATATATTGTTAGTTGGGGGTCGGTGAGTGGTCGGTGGCACCGACTACACTCACCGACATTTTTTGATAGACCTACCGGTGGTACCGATGAGTCCCACTGACAACGAGTGAGTTCATGTTCTTGGGGGTTGGCGAGTCGTCGGTGACACCGACGATACTCGCCGACGGCCATGGGTGAGCTCGTCGGTCCGCCGACAGACTCATCGACAGAGTACTTTTAGACCCTGTCGGTGGGTACGTCGGCCCACCAATGGGACCCGCCGAAGAGGGAATTGTCTGAGATTTTTGGAAGGGATTCTTGTATGAATAACACCCTGTCCTACTTATAATTGTGTGGCCTTACATTATGCTTTCACCTCATATTATTGAATGATTGGGAGAAGTATGTTATATGCTTTCATTTCATATTTAATACGTGATTGAAGCATGTTTAACAATGTTAAATGAATGTGACGCACACATGTAGTTGTTTGCTAAACTTCATGCATCTAAATGTCAGGCATGCATGTATAGTCCTTGTGAGGACTTAGACCACAGATTACCCCTTAGTTCCTTTGAGAAGGACAAGAGGGCAAATGTGAGGATACTTGTGCTCTAAGAATGAGACCCAAATGAGAGATAAGACTCTAGTGTCCAGTGGAGGACTATATATATTATAAATCCAAAGTGATTTAAGGGTGAGGGATTAGCTACCCCAAGAACCCATGGATACCTATATAGATCATATTATATATATAGAGAGGGTAACTTCGATTGGTAGTTGTGAGTGAGTATTGTGCTACGGAGGGAGGTTCACGAAGATTTTGCCCTTGGACTATCCCGTTGAGATGGTGTGTCCCTGATAAAAATAAAAGCGGGGCATGAATCCCCGAGGGTTGAAAGTCTGTTAAAACTGTGTTGTGCACACAGAATCTGCGAGGTATCCTTAGCCCAAAAGGGGCCGTGTATCTGTGAGTAGATTCATGGCGTTATAGTATGAATCTGGCATGGGCATATCACATCACAATATCAATGACATTCATTTGCGTTCACGTGATTGCTAAGACCAATTGGTGGGTCACTTATGAACTGTTCATGTCATTGCATATAAATGAAAGAAACCTTGCATTGATCATGGCATCCCATGAATGCACAGTCATCCTATTTATTTACACACTACATGCACATTGTATTTACTAGGCGTGTAGCTCAAGCCTTTTGGCTCCTAACATATCAGGAGAGCATAATAGGCTGGACATTGACTACTGCAAAGGCTGTTGAGGAGGACGATGGAACCACGAACTTCATTGCGATTCTTTTTGTGTATTCATTTATTGGTTGTATGTATTTGAGAGAGTTGAGAGGATTGGAGCATGTAGACTCCGGTATATTGTTCATATACTTACCCTTGGATGCCTCGTATCTTTTGTAGTAGGGGTTATCTTGTTTTCCTCTTTGTGCCCTTCCGAGGCTAGAGGAGTTTTTATATGACGTTCTGATAGATACATGTCATACTTTATTTCATATTCTATTATTTGGTTTTCCGCTGTGCATTCTATCGTATTATAGAATTCTCTTTTGTGTAATGTGGTTTTCCGCCCATAGTGAGTATGTGTTTGGAGTTGTATGGGTGAGAGTCCATCTTGGAGTCCTAAAGCCATGCTCACGAGAGGATGATGCATACCTTAGAACTCGGGTCGTGCAAATTACCCCTCGAGGGGATCTGGTGTCCGCTGTGGAATATCGATTACCCGTCGAGGGGATCCGGCTTGCCACCGTGGATATCGACTACCCGTCGAGGGGATCCGATCTACCGCCGTGGATATCGACTGCCTGTCTAGGGGATCCGATTTACCGCTGTGGATATTGACTGCGCATCAAGGGGATCCATCTTGCCGTCGTGGATATCGACTGCCCGTAGAGGGGATCCGGCTTGCCGCCGTGGATATGGACTACCCGTCGAGGGGATCTAGCTTGCCACCGTGGATATAGACTGCCTGTCGAGGAGATTCGGCATGCCATCGTGGATATCGACTGCCCGTCATGGGATCCGGCTTGCCGCTGTGGATATCGACTACCCGTCGAGGTGATTTGTCTTACCGCCGTGGTTATTGACTGCCCATCGAGGGGATCCAGCTTCTGTCGTGGTTGAAATATTGTGTAAAGAATATCTTCGCCGTTTTATCTTGATAAAATAGTGTCGTTTGCGGAACCAATTTGGCAGGGATATCTATTGCGAATTCATCTCCCGTGTTACAAAGGATGCGTGGAGGATCAACATTGAAGGTTGATTTCCCGTGGTACAAAGGGTGCGTGGAGGATCAACATTGCGAGTTGATCTCCCGCGGCACTAAGAGTGCGTGGAGGATCAACATTGCGAGTTGATCTCCCACAGTACTAAGGGTGCATAGAGGATCATCATTACGAGTTGATCTCCCGTGGTACTAAGGGTGCATGGAGGATCAACATTGCAAGTTGATCTTCCGCGTTACAAAGGCTGCGTGGAGGATCAACGTTGAGAGTTGATCTCCCGCGGTACAGAGTGGCGTGGAGGATCAACATTGAAGGTTGATCTCCCATGGTAAAAACTGGCGAGGAGGATCGACATTGAGAGTTGATCTCCTACGGTACCAAGGGACATGAAAGATAAACATTGAAAGTTGAACTCCCGCGATACCAAGAGGTCGTGGTAAGTGCCATTTCTCCTTCCGATCACTCGCCTGTGACATTTTCCATATCTAATTTAAGTACCCTTGACCGCGACGGTAAACCCAAGTTTATTGGTGCGGGCATATCTAAGTTATGAAAACATTGTTCCTGCGCACTAGTTATCGCTCTCGAACATGGGCGCAGAAATTTTTATTTTTTATATTTTTTTTGAATATAGATACAAGGTCTATGGGGTATGAGGACCCACTATGTTTTTCATTCCAAAGTTGGACAAGTTGAGAGAGAGTGAGGAGAGCTTTGGAGGAAAGTGAGAAAATATTCCTCACACCTTTGAGTTGCCTTATTGAATTTCGGAACGGAATTCCTTTAAGGAGGGTAGATTGTAATAACCCAAAAATTTCAAAAATTTAAATAAGGGTATTTCGGTCATTTAAATAATGAAGGAGGTTAAATCAGTAAAATTCACCATATGAGAGTAGAATATTACATGGGAAAAATCAAAACTTAAAGTTAAGTTTTAAAACATTAAGAGTTGATTAAAATCACCAATTAAGTGAAAAGCCATTTGAACACAAACAAACAGGTCCTTAACTTACTAAGAGACTATAAATAGGAATTTTGTCTCATACGAACCCTAATCTTCTGAAATTTGAGAGAGGGGGAAACACTAGCACTTGAAAGAGGGAAGTTCAACATCAAAATATTGCTCATCAGTTCATTAATTACCATGAAGATATCATTGGTAGTGCTTACCCGCCAGAAGTCAAGATGTGGATCAGCCCACCTTCAATAGCAGGTTAGCTGAGGCCCAAGCAGCTGATCTGATTCAGGAAATCACCAACAATGATATTAAGGCATGTTTATTCAGCCTTAAGGAGGACAGGGCACCATGACCTGATGGCTATACTCCTAAATTTTTCAAAGCTTCTTGGGATGTCACTAGCTCTCTATTTTGCCAGGCCATCATGGATTCTTTCAGATCAGGTAAGCTTTTGAAGTAGGTTAACCATACTTGCTTAACCCTTGTGCCCAAAGGTCCTAAGTCTACTATTGTTGAGGATTATAGGCCAATTTCTTGTGTTAATACCATTTACAAATGTGTTGCTAAGATCTTGGTCAACAGAATGAAGATCCTTCTTGGTAATCTGATTGGTGAACAGCAAAATGCATTCATTCTTAGCGGACACATATCTAATAGCATACAACTAACTCATGAGCTGGTCAATGATTACCACCTTATTAAAGGTAATCCTAGGCTTGCTTTCAAGATTGACTTGAAAAAGGCTTATGACAATGTAAGGTGGGATGCTATTGACAGTATATTGGCTGCTTGGAATTTCCCTACTAGGTTTAGGGGGTAGATTATGGAGCTCATTAGTACTACTACTTACTCCCTATAAACCCAAGAATCACCCACATATGTTTTGCAGATGATCTGTTTCTGTTTTCTGCTGGGGATCTTCAGTCGGCTCGATTTCTTTATGATGCTATGAATGACTTCTAATTCTTCACTGGGCTTTCAGTTAACTACTCCAAATCTTTAATATTTGTTGTTGCTGTCAAACATGATATTCTGGATCAGGTCAAATCTTTATGGGGTATTGCAGAAGGTAAGCTCCCTATTAAGTACTTGGGTGTACCCCTTATATCTTCAAGACTCAAGGTGAGGAACTGCAAGGAGCTCATTGACAGAACCAGTAGTAAGGTCCACAGCTGGAAGTTTAAAAATTTGAGCTGTGGTGGAAGGATTGAACTGATCAGATCAGTTCTGTTCTCAATTTAGATTCACTAGAGCTCAAACTTTCTTACCCAAAGAAAATCCTGAAAACACTAAACCAAATCTGCTACAGGTATCTATGGAATGGAAATGACCTCAAGAAAAAAATGTGCAAGGTGTCCTGGAAAGATATTTGCTCCCCAAAAACTGAAGGAGGTCTGGGGCTGACAGATGCTGTTCAATGGAATCAAATTGCCTTATATAAGCTGGTTTGGAAGATTCTCAGTTGAAAGCATTCCTTATGGGTTAAATGGGTGTATGCTAACCTGATTAAATCCAAGAGTTTCTGGGCACTTAAACTCCCCACAAGTTG
>JAUPMG010134957.1:0-11393 GCA_031762675.1 Pachysandra terminalis
CAAGTTCAGCAGTTGCATCAAGTACCATTGGCAGATTTTCAGCTTCAGCCTCAGGCTCAGCATCAGGATAGTGGCGACGATGAGCCTGCACGAAACTCTATGTTTTACTGATGTTGTAATTTTTGGATCATTATATCAGGTAATGGCTTTTAGTTCATTTTTTTATGTTTGAACTTTGTACTTTGTCATATGTATGATTTTCTTTAATTTTTATAGTTTATGCAATATATTTATGATTTTCCTTTACACTTACTGAGGTTTTTATTCACTTTCTATGCGTCAGCGCTCATAACAGTTGGCTTTAAGTTAATGACTATTGTATGTGTATGCGTATTATATCAAAAACATGTTAATTTAGCATATTTTGATCTTATCTTTGCATAAAAATAGGTATTGGTTTATGTATCCGTCATTTTTCTTGCGTATTCACCGTATCCAAGAGTTTTACAGCGTATCCAGCGTATCCGTGTCGATACTCGATACGTATCCGTTTTCGAGCCAACCGATACGCTACCTCGATACAATATTTTGAACCATGCATCGAACTAATGTCGCCGATGCTTTACGTTGAAATCTGGCCGATGGAGGTGTCGGGTGGTGCTGTCCCCTCTTCTTTCCAACAGCCAGGTCTAGAAGACGATGATGCTAGCGGGTCAGGCGGGTCTCACGATCCGCCAGCAGTCAACCATGTCATGGATGAAGGGGCTACAATGGATGGGATGGAAAAGTAGATGTATAGAGTGGGGACAACTGTAGATCAGTGAATAGGAGCGAAGGTCTTCGTTGGGGATTTTGATGTCGTTTGCAACTCGGAGGAAAGTAGTGGCCATCGAGTTGATCATAGTATGAGGGACTTCTCAAGGCTTATCAGTGACCTCAGCTTAATCGACTGCCCTATGAGTCGGGGTTGGTTCACGTGGTTTAATTGTTAGGAGGCTGCCATCTGGTCAAAGCTAGACAGATGTTTGGCCTTGACGTCCTGGGACGATCATTTCCCTTCTGTTACTCGGTCCGTTCTAAAAAGGACCACCTCGGATCACTGTCTATCTTGATCTCTGCCAATAGCTTGAGGCGAGGTCCTTCACCCTTCAGGTTTGAGAATATTTGGCTGTTAGCTGGGAACTTTAGGCTCAAAGTGGGAAGAGGCGGAACGCAATAATTTGGATTGGAAAGGTTTCCAGTTCATGAATTCTCTGAAATTCCTGAAAATCAAAATCAAAGAGTGGAACAAAAGGGAGTTTGGGCACCTTACGACAAGGAAACCTGACCTAACAAAGGTCAATGGCTGCATTGATGTTGTGGAGCAAACTAGAGCATTGTCTAGTGGTGAATTTGAGGAGAGAAAAGCAGCCAAGGGTCAGCTAGAGATGGTGCTTAAACAAATGGAGATAAGTTGGAGACAGAAATAGAGGACCACTTGGTCAAAGGAGGGGGATGAAAATACCATATTCTTCCATATCATGGCAAATGGGAGAGTTAAGACCAACGTGCACGCGGGTTTGCAGGTAGCGGGTGAGTTTGTTTGTTTTTGATAAATAACAGCAATTTTATCAATCAAAGTGAAACAAGAAAATACAATGATCACGAACTGCAATCATGAGAGAAGGGAACTAAACATACACAAACAGCAAAAAACAAACAAAAAGCAGCAAATACAATCTACATATCCAACATAGAACCATGGAAAAAAACAGTCCATGACAACCCCTACCCAGAGCCGTACTAAGCTATCATCTCCAAGCTGTCCTCAATTAGCACACCCACCACAAAGGACTCCCCAAGTACACCTCTTCTGGCCCAAGAATCAGCAACCGAATTAGCCGACCTAGGAACATGACCAAAAAACAACCTCCTTCCCCTATTAAGATGTCTAGTAAGACAAACCAAGTGAGCATATGTCCAAGGAAAACGAGCATCCTCCCGACATCCAAGATATCGCAGAAAATGAGTCCCCCCTCCACCTTAAGAACCTCGATGCTTAATTTCAAAGACTCCTTAAGACTTGCAATGAGAGCCCAAAACGGAGCTCTGGTAGAATCACCCACACTAATAGGACCCGAGTACGCAAGAATAATAACCCCATCTGAATCCCAGAATACTCCACCAATTCCAGAATTCCATGGACTACCCATAGAAGAACCATCAAAATTGAGCTTAATGACCACCACAAACCGGAGGGGTCCAAACCCGAGACTGTCGAGTAACAACAGGAGACGAAAAGAAAACGTCCCTCCATCCCCGTAGTAACAAATCAACTAAGAAATCATTGAACTCTTTTCTATCTGCTACCCAAGAAACCACAGACCCACAATAGAATCAATCACAAATGATAAACTCCTCTCTGAATCCTCAAAGATCCTTCTATTCCGTTCACCCCAAACAGCCCACAGTATAGCAAAAAATATTAACTCAAGAAATGTCTTCCCCCTCTTTCCCACCCCTATGAATCTCCATTGATCCAACAAACTTACTAAGTTCTCCTGCATCACCCAACCTGTATCAATACTCTATAAGAAATACATTCAAATCCTCCTGGCAAAGTCACAATGAAGGATCAAATGATCCACGGACTCACCCACCCTGACTCCGACACATGAAACAAATATGAGAGGAGATGGCCAACTGCCCCCCTCTTTTGGAGCATATCACAAGTGTTGATTTTGTAGAGGATGGCAGTCCACACAAACAAATGAATTCTAAGGGGCATTTTAGGCTTCCAAAGACGTGAAGAAGAGAATCTGATTAGATCAAGGTTCCTATCTACAGTGGACATTAAAGAAAGATTTTGAAGAGAAAAGACCACTGGCCACCAAAGGCTACATTCTAATATCCGGAACAAGGGGATCAATAAAAACATGCTGAAGTAACTCAAAAAGATTCCTCAGGGCCTGAAGTTCACTCGATCTAAGGTCCTGCATGAAAAAATATCTGCGACGATCATGTCTCTATGCACCGCCAACAAGAAAAGATTAGGGAATCGAGTTTTAAAAATGGAATCACCCCACCAAAGGTCATACCAAAACCAGATACGAAGACCATTATCCACCCCGAAGCGCAAAAAAGAATAGAAGGAAGGAGCTAAAGCATTAATGGCCTTCCAAGGGCTCCGATTTAGTATCCTTGCATTTTGGTGAACCTCCCATCTGTTAGCACACATCCCATATTTGTTGGCAATCACTCAGTACCATAATGCATTGTTTTCCATGCTAAAGCGCCACAACCATTTACCAAGCGGAGCTGAATGTCGGTCCCGAATTTCCTAGGTTAAGTCCTCCCGACTTCTTATTCTTACAAACCATATCCCACTTCACCAAATGATCCTTTCTACCACCTCCACCTCTCATAAGAAATCCCGTCAAATTCTTTCCAAAGCCTTTATAACTCTATTGAGAGCCCAAAAAAGAGAGAAAATAAATAGGTAGACTGGCCAAAGACGATTGGATCAAAGTAACCCTACCCACCAAAAATAGATAATTCCGTTTCCAATTAGCCAGATGCTTCTCCATCTTTTCAATCACAGGGAACCAAATGGACAAAGATCTCGCACTATCACCTAGAGGGAGCCCAAGATACCTAATGGGAAGATCCACAACCCTACATCCCAAAACCTCTGCAAATAAATGTAATATATCCGAATCCATGTGGAACCCAAAGAAACTAGACTTCTCTATATCGATTTTAAGCCTGGAAACCATCTCAAAACATCTCAATAAGGATTTGACCCAAAAAGCCTGGGCTTCCTCAACCTCAAAGAATAAAATAGTATCATCCGCAAATGAAGATGGGAAACAAAGATTCTAGCCCTCTCTACCAGAAAACCCTGAATGATCCCTATACTTTCTGCTACAGATAGGAAATGACTAAGAACATCACCAACAAGGGTAAAAAGAAAGGGAGACAACGGATCAACTTGATGACGACCCCTAGAGGACATGAAATGACCATACACGCTCCCATTGACTAAAATAGAGGACACATTACTAATACATCCCCCAATCCATTTCCTTCACCTGGTCACGAAACCCTTCCATTTTAGGACCGGGTCAACAAAGCCCCATTCTACCCTGTCATAAGCCTTCTCCCAATCCAATTTACACATTAAACCTGGCAACCCACTTCTATGCCTCTCCTCCACCACCTCATTAGCAACTAAAGCACTGTCCAAAATTTACCTCCAGCAATGAAGGTCGATTGATTTTTTGACACAATATTCCCAATAATCTCCTTAAGTCTCAATGCCAACACCTTTGAAATGATTTTATACAAACTAGTAATCAAGATGATAGGTCTAAAATCCTTAAGCTCACTCGCTCCTGATTTTTTAGCAATCAAAACCAAGAAGGTTGCGTTTGTGATTTTATTC
Source organism: Pachysandra terminalis (assembly GCA_031762675.1). NCBI lineage: Eukaryota > Viridiplantae > Streptophyta > Magnoliopsida > Buxales > Buxaceae > Pachysandra > Pachysandra terminalis. The sequence continues at coordinate 4,364 of JAUPMG010134957.1, forward strand.
ACAACCCCATTGAGATGAAATTTCTCAAAAACCCTCATTAAATCTCCTCTGATCACCTCTCATGAATCCTAATAAAAAGCCATAGAAAAACCATCTGGGCCCGGGGCTTTATCTCAATCCATACTCATCTCAGCCCTCTTAATCTCTTCTTCCTCGAAAATTCTTTCCAACCACTCCACCTGAGAGTCATTAATCACCACACTTTGAATATTCCTTAGGTAAAAAGATAAATCTTGCTCCGAAGTATACAGCCTCCCAAAAAAGTTCATTAAGGCCTCCGTAGGTAGGACCTCCCATCTCCGCCACCCAACTTCCATTCACCCAATGACCATTTATGTTATTCATTTTTGCCCGCCCATTTGCAATTTTGTGGAATCATTGATGAGATCTCTATGTTCTCTTCCGAGTTGTATAGCTCTGAACATGATTGATGTTTTGATGTGTCTGGATAGGGTGGTCAGAGATTGTCGGAACACTGGGTTGTCTAGGTTGAGAGGCCATTTGAGGAGCAAGAAATTAGAGATGCGGTGTGGGAGCTAGAGAAAGATAAGGCACCCGGTCCGAATGGTTTTTCAATTGCCTTCTTTCAGGAATGTTGGAATACGGTGAAAGTTGGCTTCTATGGGGTGTTTTAGGAGTTCTACGATGGCAGGATCACTAATAAGATAACAAATGCAACGTTCATTACATTGATCCCTAAAAACTTCGGGGTGAGAGAGCTTAAGGATTTTAGATTGATTAGTCGTACTAGCCTGTACAAGATCATAGCTAAAGTTTTAACCTTGAGGTTTAAGGCGGTAGTTGGGAATGTGGTTTCGTTGAATCAGAGCGCGTTTAGTTCAGGTTGTCAGATTTTAGATAGCGCCCTCATCGCAAACAAGGTTGTGGAAGAGTAGAAGAGAAGTGAGCATGAGGGGTTGGTACTGAAATTAGACTTGGAAAAGGCTTACAATCGAGTTGAGTGGCATTTCTTAGATAAAGTGTTGGAGTGGAAGGGTTTTGGGGTCAAATGAAGGAAGTGAATTTCTGAGTGTATCCGGAACGTCCTTGTCATTTTTGTGGAATGGTGGTGTACAAGGGCAGGTGGTTCCATCACGTGGTTTGAGACAAGGGGATCCTTTGTTACCTTTTCTCTTCACCTTGGTGGCAGACGTCCTAAGTTGCTTTCTGGCAAAAGGGGCGGAATTAGGTTTGATTTTGGACTTCAAGATTGGGAGAGAACGAGTCTCTATCTCTCATTGCAGTACACGGATGAGACCCTTTTGTTCTTGCACGTAAAGGAGGTCTAAACATATTAGATTAAATCCATCATTAGATGTTTTGAGATGGTGCCAGGCCTTAAGGTTAACTTGGAGAAAAGTAGCCTTGCTGGATTGAATGATTCTGCCTCAGGAGAGGGTAGTGGTTTTTGCGTTGGTTCTAGGTTGCAGAGTGGCGACGTGGCCATTGAAATATTTAGGTCATACTATTGGAGGAAATCCTAAGTCTCTTAGTTTCTGGGATCCGCTAGTGGATAAGGTAGGCAGAAGGTTAGCCTCGTGGAAAAAAGGATACCTTTCTTTTGGGAGCAGGATCACTCTCATTAAAGCTGCAATGGATAACATTCCAGTTTATCACCTTTCTTTGTTTCGAGTCCGTGGTAGGGTTGTTAGGCTTTTAGAGCGTCTTCAGAGAGATTTTCTGTGGGAGGGTGTGGGTTACAGAAAGTGTCATCTTGTGAAGTGGGAGTCGGTGTGTTGGATGAGGGAGGAGAGGGATCCCAATTTGGGGAACATCGCTTGCCACAACACATCATTATTATTATTTTTTTTATAATTGATGAATTGTATAAAAAGGGAAATTAGAGAATGTACAAACTCCATTGCCTATAAAACTAAGCAATGGAAAAGACAACAAAAACAAACAAAAACTCAAAGCCTACCACAAAAATCACAACACAGCACAGTACAACATTATTAGGAAAATGACTGGAGCTTCAGCAAGGAGAGGCATGCACTGTGGGGGAAAGTCATGCATAGCAACTATGGAGGTCATGGCAATGGTTGGGTTTGCAACCCATTTGCGAGATGTTCCAACACCAGTACCTGGCAAGAAGTCTTTTCTATCTATCCACTCTTTTTGTGTCATGTTCGTTTCTGTGTTGGGAATGATCTTCAGGTTCGTTTCGAGTACGATCTGTGGTGGGGGAGTCTATTCTTGTGGTTCGTCATCCCCGTCTTTTCAGGGTGGTCGCCTTTAGGTTTAGGGATGCATTGGTCTCAGATGTTTTGTCATGGTCTGCTTCTGGTTTAGTTTGGAACCTACCTTTCTGTCGAGAGCTGAGGTCACTAGAGTTGGATGAACTAAGGGATCTATTTGTAGATCCGGGGGATGCTTTTATTGGTTCTGGTCTTAGGGATAGGAGGGCTTGGAGTCCGTGTAGCAACGATGCTTTTTCAATTAGGTCTTTCTTTTTGGTCCTCTGTTCACATCCGGTTGTTCCTGTTCTCTTTCCTCATCGTCATGTCTGGAGATCTTTTATCCCTCCCAAAGTAAAGGCTTTTGTCTGGTCTGCACTCTTGCATAAGATCAACACTTGTGACCATTTACAAAGGAGGTGGCTGTCTTGCGCTCTATTGCCTCATATGTGTTTTATGTGTAGAGAGGAGGGGGAGTCGGTAGACCACTTGTTCATTCACTGCCCTGTAGCCATGGAGGTTTGATCGTTCTTTTTACGACAGGTGGGTGTACAGTGGGTTATGCCACGCGATGTTGGAGCATTGTTAGTATAGTGGTAGATCCAAAGCCTGGGGGCGAGAGGTAGATTGATGTATCAGGGTATTACCACCACCAGGAACTAAAGATGTCCCAAAATTCCTTTAGAAAAAATCAGAAAAACAATTTGAAGATCAAAACAAAAAAGATCTGGACAGGATAATAAGATTATTATCAATTGAAGATACAGAATTACAACAACAAATCCCAAAAACTCGAAAAATATGAAGACGATTTAGTTATAACAGATGAATCTTCCTCAGAAGAAGAAAAACCTCGAAGAATAGGAATATGAAGCCATTCCACCACAATTTCAGCCAGGAGAAGGATCTGGAAAGAAGGATGAACCCGAAGAGTTCTTTTCAGATGATGAACCTAGGCCTCCTACACGGAGAATGGAACCCATTAGACCTAGAAGCCCTGAGACTGGACCTAGAAAAACTAGGGAATCTTTCACTGAAGGAACATATGTAGAGGCTTATATCCAAAAATTAGTAGAAATGAGAAAGTCTTTACAAGCCAAACTCGGAAAAGATATTCCATGGAAATGGACAGAAGAAGATACATTGTACATTGATAAAATCAAAAACATATAAAACATTTACCTAGTCTTTATCATCCTTCACCGGAAGATAAAATGATAATAGAGACTGATGCGTCAAATGAGTATTGGGGAGCAATACTTAAAGCACAAGTAATAACTACTGAAGGAATTACTGAAGAACATCTATGTAGATATATTTCAGGTTCATTCCAAAATGCTGAAATCAATTATCACTCTAATGAAAAAGAATATTTAGCAATAAAAAAGGCAATTAAGAAATTTGCTATTTATGTAATTTCACAACGATTTACTGTCAGGACAGATAACAAAAATTTTGGACATTTTTTGCGGACTAATATTGCAGGAGACTATAAACAAGGAAGATTAGTTCGATGGCAACAATGGTTCAATTATTATCAATTTGATGTTGAACACATTGAAGGGAAAAAGAATTGTTTAGCAGATGCTTTAACAAGAGAGTTAACAAATATTCCTACTATATACATGATGACAGGAATCAAAAAGAAAATGATGGAATCCAATTTGGATATCGAAATCCTGGAACTTGAACTTCAAATGTTGATCAAGAAATTGCAACTTTTGAAGCTTAAGCAACAACGCAAGCTAGAGACTTCATCATCAAGCGGTGGAGCTAAAAAAGAAGATCGTCAGGATCAACAGTCCTCATTTGAGAAATCAACTGGATATACTCCAGGGAAAGATAAAAGTCTTTCAACAAAGAAAACAGGATTAACCATCCTAGATGAGTTATATAACTCTAACAGAAGTATTTACTTCTAAAGAGCAAGATGTGCCAAAACATCCCTGAGAAACTCCTGACTTATATCACCAGGTGTTAATGGGTTAGAGGTGGACCCAACAACAAAATGAGAATTTAAAAGGGATGACCCTTTCAAACTCAAAGTACTATGTCATTTTTAACACTGAAAATGCAGGCATATATTCCACATGGGAATCTGCTAGCAAACATATTCAAGGAATTAAAGGAGTAATCCACAAGTCATATAAGACTGAACGAGAAGCTGGACAAGCCCTTCAGACTTATCAAGAAGAAAAAATCAACAAAATCATGACTCCTGAAGAAATGACAAAAGTCTTTCTGGTTATTGGGTAAAATAACCATCAAGATTCAGGTTATTGGGTAAAATACCCAAAATACCCCTGGTTGAACAACAAAAAAAGGATATCATTCAAGAAAATGATATGTATGATATCCAAACAATTACACCAGAACTTTGGTATTATTGGTCTAATAAAGCAAGAACAGACAGTGGAGAGAATCTTGACATCCTCAAAATATACTCCATCGCCCAATAGAGGCATTTGACAAGTATCAGACAATACCTTTACCAATAGGTTCATATTGGCAACCCTCCGGTTGACACTTTAAACCTTGGTTGAAAGAGAGTGATACAACATACATGAAATTGATGCAATTCAATGATTAGATATCAAATTTCAGAATACCAATAAATAGTTTAGATAAATCCAGCAACTAACCACACTAATAAGGTTCAAGATTATCTAATCTTGCATTAAACATCGATATCTGAGCCAAACCATAATCAATATGTGCAAAGTTATCCAATTTCAAGAACAGTGGACCTAAAAGAAGTAGGAACCTCCTAACTAGTATAGGGTTCATCCTAAATTCAATCAAAAAAGGTCATATACCCTACCCAAAACCAGTGGGTGAGTTTTAAAGTCCAAGAAAGTATCAATCCAGCAATTAAAAATTTCTGTAAAGGTCTAAAGAGGCAGCTGGAGAATTTCTGCAGCACTAAAAATAATAAAGAACACTCTAAAATAAAGTGCGGTAAAGTTCCAAGGGATTAAAGACTAAATATCATGCCAAAAACCCTAATTTCAAAAGGACAACAGCAGCCTATGATAAGGAGAACTTTAAAAAAACAGGGGGAACCAAAGGAGAATAAGGATTGAAAAGAAACAGAAAAAAGAAAACTAACCTCAGATCTGATTAATTTCAAAGAAGATTAGGGGGGTTTTGTTTTTTGATCAATAATGCAGTAAAATATATTAGGAATAAAATAGAAGGTTACAGCAGGGGTGAAACAAAAACAAAAAGAGAAGGGTTATTGTTGCCAATCAAGGAAAGAGTTCAAATAAACCTTACCAGAAAGCAGAAAATCAAGAATGATGGCCTGGGAATCACTCCTAGAGGCTTCATACCTTCCAATTTCTGGAGCCTAGGGTTTCCAATCACTGGAGAACAAAAACTGAATTATTTTCCTATAAAATCATGTTTTTTTCTACAAAAACAGCAACAATAAGATTATATATAGTGTGCCCCCAACCCTAATGTATAATAAATAGGAAACTACTAGAAAAAACCCCTCTGAAATTAACCCTCACTAAAAGTGACGCCCTAACAACTATATAAAGCCCAATAACTCAAAGAATAAGAAAAAGACTAAAACACCCCTAAAATAACTCTTAACAACCAAAACTCAATAAAAGAAAAACTAAACAAAAAAGGACTAAAATAGCCTCAGAAATCACTCAAAACTCCTAAGAAGCCCATAGCACCATTCTAATGCAGAGTCTTCTAAATGCATGTACTATGGAATCTTCTAACTGCCAACCCAACCACAATGAAGGCTGCACTTCTCTCCGCCTCCGAAATCCGTTTATGAGCTAATGATGTCCCCATCAACTTTCCTTGGATAAGAATAACTCGACTCCGGCGAGATACACTGGTAAAACTGATTCAACAAGTCAGGATCCAAATACTGAAGCTCAATCTCAATGACTCACGTGCTATCTAAAACTGGAAGATGTTTCCATTTTACTAGACGCTTTTGATAGCTCCAATGTTGGATGGAAACCAAGGTTTTAAATTTCGATTTCGCCTGAGATTTCGCTAGGGGGCTAGCGAAATTGTACCGAAATATCACCAAAATGGTAGAATATTTCGCCAATTTGGAGAAATATTAGGGAAATGTTGGGAAAAAATGATTTTAATTCCAAACTTTTTAAGGGTTTAAATGGGAGTAAAATACACCTAAAAGACCTAAAATATGAAGAAAAAAAATATGCATACATATACATTAACACATATGTAGGCGAGTACGAATGCGCGCACTCTGTAGAGGGAATTTGGTAAATTTCCCTTACTTTTGCTGACCCAAACTAGCTGGGATCAGGCATATGATGATGATGATGATGCTTACAATTCACTTTTTAACACAATTTGTCTAGTTGTTGGCATTATTTATGCATAATATATAATTTTTTTATAACAATATATATTTTTAATTAATATTTTGAATTAAATGCAGCAAATTTCTCTCATATTTCGTGTTGTCAAACTAGAAAATGGCGATATTTCGCTTGCATACCGGCGAAATTTAAAACCATGGTGGAAACCACTTGGTGATCTAGGACATCTTCTCTCTCTTCTTTCTCTTTTGTAAGATTGGTGAAGGTATAGGTTGTGGAAATGAAACAATTGGTGGCAGCCAGTGTTATTAAAGGCGACCGCCTAGGCTGCTAGGCGGTATGAGTGTCCTAGGCGACACCCGCCTAGGCTGATCGCGCCTGGGCGATCGCCTAGGCTACTAGGTGGTTGTCTAGTCGCCTAATTAGCCCGGGCGGTCGCCTAGGTTGAAAATTTGATTTATTTGCAATTAAAGTTTTTATTTAATTATTAATTATATTTAATTGTTAGCAATTAACATGTTGAATTAAAGA